>JAWRVZ010000070.1:3175000-3273251 GCA_037043235.1 Rhodeus uyekii
TTCTATTTATCTAATTTTACTATGTTAGTCATTCTCGCTTCACTAATTTTTCGATTATTTTATTTACATCTATGAAAAGATAACGGTTTGAAAAAACAAGGGACTGCAGCTACACTACTGTTGTTTTAGTATTATTTACATTATAGTACATATTAAAATGTTAAATTAGCCTTTAATTTGATACTTTTAGTACTTTAGCTGTGCTTTCATCATTTTCTTTTCAATATTTAAATGTGGCTTTATTTTTATTTATTAGTACTTTGACTTTTTCAGTTAGTTGCCAAGGCAAGACTTGTAATTTTCATTAAAAGTGTTAAAATTCACATATTTCATCTAATATTCATATTTCATTTCAATGTTATTGTAAATTACAAAATATATACATTTATGCGTTAGTTAACAGCACTGAGCTACACACTCCATTTGCACAGTAAACAAAAATGCATGTACATTCAATATTTATTCATATGTATAATTTTTGTCCAAGACAGTTCAAAAAGACATACCCATCAAAGTTTGCATAACATACATTTTAATTGAAATATTGACAATTAAATAGAACAACCAAATAAAAAGACCCAAAGAAAGACCACAATTAGCAGGGTTGAGATAAATAAAAAAGAGACAAATATATATTTTAAAACTGGACAGTTCTGTTATCAATCATTAATATTATTTCATCACACCATAACATCAGAGCGCTGAATGCGTGTTGCATTACAATGGAAAGAGTGCTGACTTTGAAGAATCCTATGAAGCTTCTTGAAGACGAGAAGCTTGCATAGTATGATAAATATGGACGCTGATACTCCTGATCATCTTCAATAACGTGCTGTATTTAAATCACAGATATAAATATCATCATTTCATAATCGCCAAATACACCCGATTAAACATTTTAGTAAATGTAACAGTTGGATTTGTGAAAAGGAGTCTAAAATTGGAATTAAGGCCAAACATGAATGACATTACCAATTATGTTATTGCTATTTCATCATGTACAAAGAACACAGATTTGACACTGGTTGTTAAAAATGGATTGGAGACCAAAAAACAAACACAACAAAGGGCAAACATCACTTGGGATACATTTCCAGGCTTCACACAGTACAGCCTGCCTGGTCAGTGCTTGATCTATTAGTTTAGCAGTGCCAAATCTTTACAAAAGGCATCTATAACCCCTGTAATTTTGGTCCAAAGACCCAGTTACTGGCAAGCTCTGTGATTTAATGTGTTCTTGGCGAATAAAGAGGCACAATCACACCCACACATACAGTTTTAACACTCTTAAACACACATTATACAGTATATCATATCAATATAACTTCAATATAGGCTTTTTTGGGCCCTTAAAAGGGATTTTTTTATATGTTTGAGAACAGCACCATCAGAAAAGGCACATTCCACTAAAACTCATCTGCCCAAAGGATGAATCTTCACCTCAACCAAGTCAAGAAAATAAAATCAAGTAGCAAATACTCTAGGCTTGAAAAAAAACGTGTATCACTCATCTAATCTGACACCAATAACATGACGAGTTCAAGAGGAGTTTCAAATGTGCTTGTGTGTGAATTGCCCTATTTTTAAATCAACAAAATGGACATATTTAAGGAGGTACCTTCATGTTTAAGTCAATAAGTAAGAGTAATAAAAGCAAAAAGTAATAGTGTAAGAATAAAAAGAGGACTGATGGTTCATCTCTTTTGTGAACAACATAATTTCTGTCATAAATACCATAGGACGATGCAGAGACACTCACAAACGACTCCTGAAAAACAACACGAGACGAATCTACTAATCAATAGTCTATTGCATATTAGCCCAATTTATATTAGTCACTATCATGATTAACATCACTATTATCATCTTTTGCTTAATCTTTCATAGAATTTGTTAGCAAAAATAATCGATGTGCATTATGCGATTTCGTTATTTAAAAATATACAAATACACTTCTCTGAATTCAAAATGCTTTAAGATATCCGCAGTCCAGCTTTAAGCCAAGGGGGGGAGAGTGTCGCGTCACAGTCGTAGTGGGAGGTGCCGTTTAAGCCACACCCACTAACTAGAATAGCACCACCCCTATGCAATGCCACACTTAACTTTTTGTGTGTAATTTATTCCGTGGCAACGTCAGAAGGCTGTATAAGCCAAACATGCATATGGGTGCAGGTTCTACTGATCACTCCCCTTATTCAAGTAAGTTCAAACGCTGGTAGCGGCAGAGAAGTAACAGTTCTCAGCACATTGAAACAAAAGAAAAAGAGCACCGAAGCAATTTGACATTAGCGCAAGTTTTTTTTGTTTCTTTACAGAACTAAATTCCAGTTAACTCGCTAAAACAGACATTCGATCTGACAATCTGACGAGTATTTTTGTAGAAAAATTAGCGAGCTAACTGAACATTACACTCTGAGAAACCCCCAAACAAGGGTTTAAAAGTTCAAAAAATGTTCACTTGGTGAAACACTCAACGACAAGTACTCACAGGAAATGTGAAACAGATAGAGATTATTCTGGATAACATCCCCCAAATTACCACATCACACCTTAGCACCTCAGGCGGTTCGCCAAATCTGAGACGGTACAGCTTTTTAAGTGCTGCAATATATTTGTCAGTCATTTCTCAGAAGCTCTCTCCACATATAAAAGCAGATGTAGTTTGTCATCATGTAAAATAGCAGCTACACTGGTCAACACGTATTTTTGTGGCTATAGGGCAAAAAGACCACAGTGCCATTCACATTAAGGGCAATGTGAAAGTGTGCCAGAGGCCACAGAGTTATCAAATATATCCCCGACTACAATCCAAATGCCTTTACTCAATACTCCCTGCCACCCCTCTTTTTGGAGGCACATTGGTTTGGTCTATGTGGAATGCAAGTTGAAGGGCTATGGGGAAAAAAAAGATGCAAATAAAAAGTTTCAAAAGTTCAAAAGAATGTTTGAAAAGAACGTTTGGAAATTCAAAACGAATATTTGAAAAATCAAACAGTCAAAAGAAAGTTCAAAGAGCCTTTGAAGGTTCAAAGGAATGTTTGAAATTTCAAAAAGAGCTTTTGAAAGTTCAAGAGAGTTTAAAAGTATACAATTTTGAAAGAAAGAAACTGACCCAGGACTTTTAGTCAGTTAAACTGCCAGTATTCAAATTGCCCTGGAAAACAAAACTACCTTAACAACAATAGCTAAATATCTGTCCGACCATATGTACATGCCGCTTACTTTAAATCTATATTTATTTAAAACACACCCCAATAGAATTGCATTTTAGGGATATTTCCTATAAAACAGGCACTTTTTTCTCATTTGACTTTTTACATGAAAGGTTTGTCTTAGATCTTACAAGCAAACTGAGCCTTTTCCACACAACATATCCATGAGAGTAACCATCTCCTCTGTAAACTCAACCCAGCATTCCAGCCATAAAACATATTCATTTCAATAAAACCTGCCATATCCATGGCGTTCAAGTTCACTCACACAATGCCACATAAAACAAAACATTTTTTAAATGAAAGCATTCACTCACAAGGTACTGCTTGCATTATATAAAAGTCTATGACAGAGCCGTCAATAATTGGCTTATTGCACTAAAAGGCTTACGGGACAGTTTTTGTCATAGTTGACAGGGCTAAAATGTGAAATTAGAAAACTAATAAGTTAAATAGATAATTTACACATGCACCATTGACAATAGAAGTTAAAAGCAACATTATAAATAAGCTCAAAGAACATAAGTGACAATGAAATGCTTAAAGGGTGTAAAGTGAATATTAATGGATAACAGGCCTCCGAGTTGCCTTGGGTGGAATTATATGTGCACACACATCCACTGAGTGCGTTACAGTCACGCTTTGACTGATTGGGACTCTTGCGTTGCAACTGCACGAGGCGCAAAGCATTCAACGCACATACATAAACATATGGTTGACTACATGGAAACTTTTTACCAACCCTTGAGTTTCAAAGTTCAAAGTTCTTCTTCTGGCGATTCTGCAGCCATTAGCTAATCTGTCACCTCTGCTTAATGAGCGAATGAGAAGAAAGCCGACAGGAACCACAAGGAACCAATAGGAACCACAAGGCTCATAATAAAAGTTAATGTATCACAGAGGTATAAAGAATCATTTGAAAGACTGTGGAATTGGAAGAAAAGTGACGCCTACAATGTTTAAAAAAGCGGAATAAGACATGGACACAGTAAACGAGATGACAAATATGGATCTCCGACTGGTTGGAACAAAATGGAATGACATTTCAGTTGTTGTTTTTGCAGATGCTAGATTCGATTTTGCAGGAAAAATATGATTACTAATAAGTTACTGGTAAAATATCAAGACTGGTCACAGATTAGCACAATAAATGTCCAGAGGAACAGTGAAGGACCTACAGGGAGACGTCGTAGCAAACTATTAGCAAAACCTTGCACTGCCCTCTAGTGGGATTCCTCCAAAATCCGACTTCACCCAACCTAATAGAATACTAACCCTAAACCAAAGGTGCTCCAAAGATTCGTTTCAACTGTTCAAACACACCTGCCTGTCATTTTCAGCTGAACCTGAAGACATTGAGGACATCCAGCTTCATGTGTGTTTGATTAGTTGTGAGCAGGGCTAATCACTCCTGTCCTAAAGAAATAACACTGCCTCGTTCGCTGGTCTACCATGATTTGATCAGGCAAACCTTTAAGCTTCGTTTTGTGACCTAAGCAGGCTAAATTAATAGTTAAACAACTCCACAAACCTAATAAATAATGGTATAGCTGCAATCTACATATTAAAAACAATGAGTAAGCAAATGAGATTGGAAAGATTGGCTGTTTTTCTATTGCATAACAGTTCTAGTTCCTCCTGCAAGTTCTGGTACATTTGGTTCTCTTTAGCAGCCTGTGATTGGGAAAAGCCATCCTCCGGTAAGTGCACGATGAACGGCGATTGACAGGAGGCCGGGCTAAGCAAAGTACATGGTCCTCAGAGTGTCGTGATGGATCTGCACAGCTTTGGCCAGGGCCTGAGGATCTCGGCCATTACTCTGTCCCGACACGTGGCTGCCTTCCGCGCTGTGAAAGAGGACAAAGCAAAGGCCTATATTTACACTGTCAAATCATACATTTACTCTGACAGTATATACACTACCATTTGAAAGTGTGGTGGACAATACTTTTTATTTTTTAGCTAAAAGAAATTAAAAATATATTCAAATAGAAAACAGCTTTTTAAAATTACAATAATATTTCACCATATTTCTATTTTTACTAACTGAATAAATTTCTAATTGCATAAGAGACTTCTTTCAATCTTTCAAATAAACTTTTTTAACATATTGTACACAGTGGTAGAGTGCAAACTATGACACATAAAAAAACGAATGTTAGTGAAACAGAAATATAAAGAAGTGAAAAAGCAAAAACCTCTTGATAAATGAAAATGTGTAGATACTGTCCAAATGAAAGACTTATGTGGTATTGCAGCACAAAAACCTTTCACTGTATGAATCTGCCTCTGTCTTTTAGGTTGTTAGCTCAAATAATTAAAGTTCCTGAATTCAAACCATTACTTTGAATGATTGAAATGATGGATACTTTGGCTCACTTTAACAAAGGATCGCCTATGGCAACCAAGAATATGCAAAGCCTATTCAAATCAAAGGGATTGACATCGTCTAAAAGCTTCTCCGGGGTTGCTGCACATTTTTAAAGTCACATTTTTAAGTTAATTTTTAAGACCAGAATAAGTAAATAATTAAGTTTTGTTAATTAATAATTATATATTATGTTTTTTGCTCATGGCTGGTTTAGGTCTTTAGTTGACTCATGAATATATAATATTTGCTATATTTGCCACTTTAATTGACTTCTAGGGGCATTTTTACCTATATAATGGCATTTCCTAAACCTAAATCTAATTACGGATGTATCCATCACCTTTTATGTCAATTTCTAACATTCAAAGTAAATTAAATGAGAACACAGTATCAAACTTACCAATCAATTGAAATCACTATCAACAAAATCCTTTACAGTGCAGAGGTGACACAGAAGCAGCATCAGAAGAGGCATTAATATATTTACACCGTATTTACAATTGCAGAAATAATGCTATGAGATTGGAGTTCTTCAATATTTAAATATTAAATTATTTCTCATTTTAACTATTAAATTACAGAATATGACAGGTATGAAACTAAACCGCTAGTAGGCGACAGCGAGTTGAGCGAGTCATTCATTAACGGCTCATTCATTCAGGAATTAAGCAAGTTACCGTCTTTACTGGATGGGTCATCAAATCATTAATTAAACTTATTCGCTCAAAACGAAAACAGTCAGTACAAAAAATGTATTAATTAGTCAAATCACTGCCCGTTTCACTTTTAAATTTCTGTCAGTGAAATAAAGCAAAAACAAACAACTTTGTCTAAAATATAACTCGCAATATTCACTTGTTTATTTTAATTGTATAAAATAAATGTGGGTGAAAATGGCAGAATTGCTTTTGAGATACTGTAATATAGCTACATCATATGTCATATAATCAGACAAACACTCATGAAAAATGCCCATGTATCTTGAATGTTGGGGGTCATATAACTGCATACAATATGAGGTGAAAGCGTGAGTGACAAACTCAATGTCAGCTTGCACATCTTTAAAATTATCTTAAGACTTTTTAAGGAACCCAGATTTCATTTAAACAAATAGCATTTCTACATCCATGTACCTAGACGTTGTAAACCAGGTTAATAAATCACTCACCTGTCATGCTCTTTATCTACTAAATGGTAACGGGCTCTAAAGGCCACCAGGTGGGCATAGTAGGCTGGCGCAGGGATGGAGACGGAGCGGGTACAGCGCACGTATGTGTGGCACAGCTGGTAGGTCAAGAGCTGGAATTCATCGGCTGTAAAACAGTTGTCGTCCCATAGCACGTGGTAGTGAGAAGGTCGACTTGTACCCTGGGTAAATGGGGTTAAATAATCATTTTGATAAGACGCAATAAGCTCACTTTTTACAATTTATAAATGCAGTTGTGCTCATGACTGTGTGTGTTCATACCTGTATTCCAGCATGACTGCACAGATAAAAGTCAAACTCATAAGGATGGGTGATGTCGGTGTCCACTGTGGTTCCTGCTGGAATGTTACCACTGCGGCCCACCTTTAAAAATAAATGAAAAGAAAACTTACCGCATTTTCCGCACTATAAGGCACACCTAACAGACTTAGTTCCTCAAAAATCGGTTGTGCACCTTATAATCCGGTACACACAAAAGTGTGTGAGTTACAATAGTGAGAAAAAGTGACTCATATTCACCCTCTCAGTACGATCAGCGCAGAAGAGACGAGTGTGGTGACGTTTCTGTACGACGATGTAGGTGATTCCCGGTTGATATTCCTTCTCAAGGCTGATACAAGCTTCACGTATGGCCAGCAACTCATAGTAAAGCACCTAGAAGGAAAGACATACAATTGAACAAATTTTAAGACCTGGAGAACTGAAAATGAACACCGAAGCGAAGAGAGAGACTGGAGAGAGACTGGAGCTGGAGAGCCTCACCTGTCTGAACTGTCCCTCGGACACACCGTCCCTGTAAAAGATGATTCTGGTGGGTTTGTAGTGAGTGGACTTGTAGAACTGGATGAGCAGCTCTCGCACCATGGACGCCAGGTCCTGAATCACTTCCTGTCTTGGCCTCTGGACACGGACCGTAGCACAGTACCTGCTGGGGTGAGCGTCCATGCTTCCCACCACCTGTTCAGCAACAAATTTAGAGTGAAGAGAGACAAAAAAAAACATTTTTAGATGGAATATTCCAGTGTTAATTATAAATGTTTTTATCAGTGCACATACTTTTTATTTATTCGTTCTCGTAAAATACTGTATTTTCCCCCATATAACCCGAAGACGCAGATAATCCGCATCCTCGTATAGCCCGTGGGATTTGAGTAAAATAAAAAATAAAAATAAAAATAAATCGGTGGTATAACACGCACCCTTATATAACACGCACCCCTATATAACCCGCACCCATGGATTGATGAACTTTTTTGTGTAAGTTCACATTTCACATTCGAATTATCCATAACTGTTCAGGCTCGGTACACAGTGCTTGTGCGCAAAATTCAAACAATAAGAAAACAAACACAAGTCAGAATCAGAACGAAAAGAAAGAGCAGTCTCTCCTGCTGTGCCGCAGCACGTCCCTTAAGAAGCGTATTCTACAGCTGTTGATCATCGGATGAGATGAGAAGAGCACGCCCTCATGCAGCACAGCCAATCACGTCGTCTTGCATTATTGACAGGTCAGACAGCCTATCAGCGCCAGCTGTCAGAGTGATAGTACAAGCGCCAGAGACGACAACCCTCGCAAGAAAGAAAAACAGAAAGAAAATACCGCAAATTTTTTCTAAAAAAAATACGTCCTTAGGGATGTAAAAAATATATTGAAATATTATTACGTGTAAAAAATGTGTGATATAGCCCGTACCCCCCCTGCGGGATTTGTAAAATCTGGTATAACCCACGGGTTATATGCAGGAAAATACGGTAAATTTCCTCCATGTTGCAATGACATCTCTTCTCTTTTCTAATAATGTATTTATTGGCAAGAGGACAAGACAAAAGGTCATTCACATTGGATCCCAGCAATAGCACAATGATCCAATCAATTCCAGATCAATTCCGGACAAAATCAAGTCCTGCCCTACATTTTTTCTTGTTCAAGAAGCCATTTCACTTAGATAAGTCACAATAGGGAATAAAAGACTAATTACAACTTTTGCCAACTTTAAAATAAACAAAACAGTAGAGTGTGGTGCTCGCAATGCCAAGATCATGGGTTCGATTCCCAGGGAAAGCAAGAACGGATTAGAATTTCAATATGTCTCTTGAATGCATTTGGATAAAAGCGTCTGCCAAATGCACAGATGTAAATGTAAACACATCTGTTCTACAATAATTAAGGTCCTTTATTATTATACAATTTGAGATTTTGCAGATTAGTGTTTTCACATACAAGTAAGTGATTAAATTGTAAAGTATCTGATATGACAGGTGTGTATATGTGGTCTGTTTGTCTCACAGCTGCAATGGAGGGTTTCTTGCCGTCTCCTGCGGGCGGATGAGTGACATCAGCTCCCAGAAAAATGATGGGCTGCTGGAAAACAGATGGGCTAAAAAGCAAACACATACAAGGTGTTTAGTATGTTTAATGAAAGCGTGTCCTAACCAGGAAATCAAGTGTAAATGGAACAGACTTTTGATTTCTCTTACCGCTGATGGGGTACCAATATGTTGTTGATGCCGCCAAGTTTGACGTTGATCTTGAGACAAAGGTTGGAGAGGGTCTGAGGGGAGGTCTTCACCACATTCTTCACCTGAACGCACTGAGTTGCCATTCCCAGAAGAGTGTCTCCAACACGTTTCACTTCCGCTGGAGAACAAGAGAACAGACTTCAGTGTAACAGCCAACAGCGCGATGAATGGGAGAATGGAAGCCAAATTTAATTTGATAAAAACAACACCCAAGTCTGCGAAGTGTGAAAGACACCAAGATGGCGGCGAGTACGAAAGACGTGTTACGAGCTCCTACCCAGTTTGGCAGTTTTGTCCATTTTTATTTTTTTTTTAAAGAAATTGATACTTTCACTCAGCAAAGATGCAATAAATTTTGAAAAAACTGATAAAACAACTTACCAACCACGAAAGTTTGAACAGTAGAGCATATTTCTTTAATTGTAATCAGAAATACTAAATATTTGTCATAACACATACACATGAGTTTTACCCTGTAGTAAAAATCAAGTCATTAATGTTGTTAAGGCATTAAGAAAAAAGTGAGTTTTAAGGATAAAATTATTGCCTAGAGAGGGGCTTTAAGCAATGCATAGTTGAACCAGAGGTTTGATATCGGTATTGATTCACAGTAAAAAGTAAATTGTGATTGAAAGAATATTTATGCCTTTAATCTTTAGCCAATGTCTTTAGGAACTTGATGATCAAGTAAAAAGCACATGAAAAGGTGCCCGCATCTGTCCATATACAGTTACCGTAGACAGGAGTTTTCCCAGGCAGGATGACGATGATGAGTTGTAGGCCAGCGTAGGTGTTTTTCAGGTGACGGAACATGGGCTCCACATTATCTGCTCCCTGAGCGTATTTGCAGAAACATGGTTGGCCTTGTATGGGCATCCCTGCATCCTTAGAGATCTTCCGCAGCTGGTCTGTAAAGCCCCTGCAAAAAGAGAGCGATACTTCAGTATTTCTGTTTTAATTCCAGAAATAAACGGTGCTTTGTTAATGATCAAAAGATGGCCGAAGCTTTACTTGAGAACTTCCTCTCTGCATTGCCTCTGAGTGGCAAAGCATGCAATGGCCCACATCTTGATCTCCACGCCAGTGTGAAACTGCTTGCCTCTCATGTCCCACACGCCATGGCTTGGGGTGGCTACTGTACGATTCTGCAACGCACATACAAACGTTGAATTAATTTACTGAGATCAAATAGTGTACAAACTCAGATACTATAGGATGTTCGTGAACTTTTGGATTTTAAAGGGATAGTTCACCCAAAAATTCTGTCATCATCATGGTGAGTAAATGATGACAGAATTTTCATTTTTGGGTGAACTTACCCTTTAAAGCAATTGCTAATTGTTGAGTTAGATAGAAAATATTGAACATTTGTAAAATACCTTTTAGATAGTTCAATCTCAAATTAATGATCATTTACTTAATCTCTTGAATTTCCTTCTTCAGTGGAATACAAAATAATTTGGATGCTGCACTCTAGTGGCGGTTGAGGAGATTCCCTCTTTCATGTAAAGCGACTTTGAGAGACTTTGATAAAGCGCTATATAAATGTAATGAATTATTATTATTATTATAAATAGATACAAATTCACAGTATTTACACTAGGGATGTGCGCTTCAACTAATTTGTTTAAACAGAAGTTTTGTAACCGACAAGTCTAAAGGTATAAGAAAACCTCAGAAGACAGTCAAAAATATATATTTAAAATATTTAATCTATGAATCAAGTTCAAATCCCATAGCGAATACTGCTTGTAATAAGGTAAACATTATGAGGCGCAATTTTATTTCTGAGTCTCAAAACTTCTGCTTTATGTAGCAAGGCATATGTGTCGGTTACCATGGCGTTACGCAAGACAATAAGTTTACTAAAGAGTTAAATAAACAACTAAAAAAAAACTATACGTCTATACATTTCTTTCAACAAGAATGGGATCCCAGTGGCAGACAGTTGTAGTAAATGACTCGATGATTTGCTTGTTTTGGCCATCTCTCTTAACATCTTCGTGCCTATGATTAATATTGTTACGCTCGGCTCCAGTGCAATTATTATACGGCAGTATTATACTCTCACGCCAAAATTTGTTTTGTTTTTTTTTCACGCAATTTTTGCTCCGGCCGCACCTGACAAAGAAAACGCATGTGAAATCTAAGGTTTTGTTTCTTTTTTCTTTTTTTTTTTTAAATGTAAAATCTTGTGTGTGTGTTTCTCTTGTGTAGTCGACTATTGTTTTTAGGTGTCGAGTAAATTTTAAATAGTCGACTATTGTTTTCAGTAGTTGCAGCTGTACCATGGTAAACTACACTCGCACATCCCTAATTTACAACAAATCACACATAACAGTAAAAACATACATATGCATATCCAAAGGCAAAAGAAAAATATTTGTAAACAGAATAAACATGCAATTGAACATGAGCAACAAATCTCATTCCATTAAAGCAACAGACACAGCAACTAAAGGGCCGATCACACCAAGGATGCTAATGATAAAGACATCGTTCTAAATATAAAGGAACAGTAGACAATAACAATAACGCTACACAGAAACAATATAGATTTTTCAGCTGATTAATGATAAAAACATTGACAATCCTTCATGCTTTAAAGAATTGGAGCATTTAAAGCAGCGAACAATGTAACTGCTGTGCATGCTTAAAACAAACAGAACAATATCGTTCACTGGTGTAGATGCTAATACAGTTATCATTACAGTTACGGTTCTTGGTGTGAACAGGCCTCAACTCTCCTTACAAATTAGCTTGCATACTAATTCTATTATTAAATGTTAAATCTAGACACAAACCATGCCTAATTCCTAGCCTTCTACTCAAACACAAACAAACAAACAAACAAACGGAGCATGAGTGAAAGGGGACGGGTACCAGAAAGTGTTCAGAGCTCACCCTGCCGCCGTACTGCAGCATGGGGGCGGGCAGGACGCGACCCGTCACCTCCGCCATCTCGTCCCGCACACGGAACTGGAACTCCTGCACGAAGGGGTCCGAGTTGTAGTTGGCACTGCGCACCTATGGTTTGAGCAAGACATTTATACATTAGAGGAAAAGCCTTGTGACGGTGTCAGTTTTCTGCCACCGAGGATCTTTTGAAGAATGTCTTTTCTTTATAGTGCAGCGTTAGATAGCACTCACCAGCCTGCTGATCTCCTCTTGTCTGTCTGGTGCCGAGCGGGCCGTGGCTTTGATCATAGTGGAGGTTTGGTTGTCAGTTAATTTCTTAATGCAACGCTGGCCTGCCACAATGTTGCACACCTGAGTGGTGAAGAGGATGGCCAATATGGGAACCATTAAAAAAGGTTCAAGACAACTAAAATCTACTAAAAAGGGCCGTTAAGCGTCTATAAATGTTGATGTTCAAAAATCCACAAATCAGAGAAGAGTTGGCGGCTTCCATCTGCATGTGTGGAAGAAATGGTAGCCAGCTTCCTGCTAACGTATAGTAAGTTATCAGATCTCTTGACTCTCACCTCCAAAGGCAGGTACGTGTGTTTCTGCTCCTGCCCCACTTGCAGGCAGGGCAGATGGGGGTACTTGAGCTGCAGGCTGTACTTTTCCCTGAAGTATTGTGCCACTGTTCTTTCTACTGTCTGTCCATTTTCTAGCTGTAGAGGAAACCTGACAAAGTAAAAAAAAAGAAGAAAAGACTAGCTTTAAACAAAATGGAAAACATTCCTAGACCATTTTTTTAAGTGTTTGCTTCTTAACATTAACATTTCCTTTAGTGGCAAAGAAAAGATTTATTGACCTGTCTGCTAACAAAGACAAAACCTCACATTATCAGAGGAACGATGAAAAAATGCTGCATATACACTTACGTCTGGTGGCTGGCTGGTCGTCGAGTAACATTACACACCCTGTACTTCCTCCGCATGGTGCCACAGTGGGTGACCTCCACCTTTAGACCTGATGAGAGGAGATCAAATTTACACCACTATACAGACACAACTGGTCACTTTACAGATCTGCACAAGACTAATATAGGTCTAAGAGAATTTTGATTTCTGCAAAAACCAGAGAAGCAATTAGCAAATAAAGCAGCATTTCCTTCCCATGTATCCAAGAGAACAAAAAACATCTTGTGTTTCCATTCAGCATTTTTTGTCATCTCAAAATGAGCAATAAAATATGTGAATGGAAACCGCCTACTGATGTATAACATTTACATTTTTACTTTCATGATTTCTGTTTGAATATATTTTAAAATGTAATGTATTCCTATGATGGCATTATTCTAGTCTTCAGTGTCACATGATCCTTCAGAAATCATTTTAATACAATGATTTGCTGCTCAAAAAACATTTATCATCATCAACATTGAAAACAGTTGTTTAATACAGTAGTACCTCAAGATACGAAAGGCTCAACTTACGAAAAAATCTTTACGAAAAATTTTACTGCTCTACATACAAAAAGTTTGAAGATACGAAAGGTTTCTGAAAGTCCGAGATTCGCCCCATAACAATTTTGAAAATCGCGCCGCACGCCGCCATCTTAGTTACAGTAGACTCGCCACCATCCTCCTGCTCTCCCATTGGTTCCTGATGCTAGCCAAGCCATGAGATCCTTCTCTCTAATTGGACAGCATCCCTCCCATCAAGCATCTTCTATACGTACGTGCTGGCGTGCTTTAGCTCAGCCACTCCGCACCCGAAACTTTACATTTTTTATGTGTTTTCGTAAAGTTAAGTGTATGTACGTACGTACGTTATCTGCCGTTTGTCCTCCTCCTCCTCTGCCGCCACTTTCGGAGATAGCCTCACTCGAAAGGTAAGCTTCGACATTTTACGTTATTTCATTGTTTATAGGTCAATTTAGCTTTATTATGAAATTTAATGGGGTGTCTTTGGAGGGCTTGGAACGGATTAGACATTTTACATGTAAAATGTGTTCCAAGATACGAAAAACTACGAAGGCCGCCTCGGAACGGATTAATTTCGTATCTCGAGGTACCACTGTATTGTTATGGAACCATGATACTTTTTATTCTAGATTTTTTGATGAATATAAAGTTCAAAGGAATAAAAAGGAATTTTGTAACAATGTAAAAGTCTTTACTGTCAATTTCGATCAATGTAATGAATCCTTGCTAGATAAAATTAAGTATTTATTTAAAGAGCCAAAACTTTTGAATGTAGGGTATATCGTCTTCAAGCTTCCACAATGACATCATTCTGACATCAGCTTTAGCAGTGGAAATCAATCAACACGGAGAAGCTGCGGCAATGTCAATTCTAAAACTCGCCACCGCGTTGCCCATTCGTACAAACCTTTGATCTCTTTGGTGAATTTAACTCTGTGGGAATCGGTAAGAGGACGAGGCTGCTCATCGATGTTGTGGATATCTAGAACCTCACACATAAACTGTATCACAGGTTGAGCTTTGTAGAATGCCGTGGCAGACACTATGGGGAAAATAAAACCCGGTCAACGTTACACCAACAGTTAATTAAATAACAAACAAGATATTTGCAGGTTGAATCCCCACAAAACACATCGCATTGCTGAGAGACGGTCATTATTTTATTTAATAACCATATCATGTAACTGGATAATTCATCAACTGTGTTTTATAATCTTCTCTGATTTACCATCTATGTTCAACATCATCTTCCACATAGCTGGTCGGACTGATTGGTGGAAGCCAAACCACACCTCCCTCCCCCCACCCAACGGGTGATCATAGCCCTCGGGGGAGGAGAAAAAAGACCGTCCCACTGGAGTGTACCTGAAGTGAGAGAAGACAAATAACACAGGTGTAACATGCAAAACAAACATGTGCACGATCCTTATCCAACCACTAATCTTCAACGAATCATTAGTCTCATTTCACTAGGTAAGCACTGAAGACATTTCTAATTCTAAATCCCCTTTATGATCAAGTAAGTGAACTCTTACCTCATAGAGGGCAGATGGCGCAGAACAACATCTACAGCATGTACAGGATTGGTGCTGATTGGCTTATCCAGCTCCAGTGGATCAGACGTGCTGCGTCCAGTGAGGACCTCATGCAGCATGTGCCAGCTGACCAGTGACACAAATTTAATGGTGACCTTAAACAGTCTGTCCTTTCCACCTTCACCTGGCAAGGTCACATCCAGGTCCACCTACAGATAGGGCACAAATTCACATAAATGTGCTTTATTCAGCACATTAGAATTTATGATAAATGCCACGAGAAACGTTCAAAAGTATGAGATGCTCCTTTAAGTAGTTATTTTAATTATTATTATTGTGCAAATGCATTAGTTGGTATTAGGGATTGTAACGACCCCTGGTCCGCGGCCCGGTCCGTGAGCGGCTGTAAGTGGCTGTGGCGCTGTAGCTTTGGCGGTGAGGAGGTGTCTCAACAATCTCGTGCACCCCCCCCCCCCCCACCCCCAAAAATAAAAAAATAAATCGCGAGCGGTCACCGGTCCGCGGCACAAAAAAGGTTGTGGACCACTGATGTAGTCCACTTAAACTCTAGACCTGCAAGCTCGTATTTATTGCCAATTTCAAAAACCTAAGTAGGGAACTTCAAGTCCGCACCTTAAGTTTTTTTTTTTTTTTGCTCATTCATTACAACCTGTCACAATGTGGAAGAAAAAATCCATCAACACTTCCTCTTCATTGCAACTTTAAGGACAAGCTAAAAAAGTGCAAAAAAAATAATACAAACTAACTTTATATTACTTAAAATGAAATCGATGCAACAGAATTCTTGAACATTCACAATACATTTTCATTACATGCAATCAAATTAAATTAACTTACATTTAGTTTTTTTTAACACTTCCTTTTTTCAGTTTCTGCAATTAATGTCATTGTTAATTCTATTCATTACCTCAATTCTCAGTCTTTCTGAAATGATCTGATTAATACTAAGCTGTCCAGCTGGCGCTGTGAATTGTGACTGACCAAAAATCTCACACGTGTGTTAAATCTAATTGTGAGCTTCAGCTTCCATCCTTCTCAACCAAATGTAGTTCTAAAGAGTGGAACAAATTCAGCATCAAGGCATTTTAGTGTTCTTTGTCAGATAAATCCCTTTGTGGGACACTATGAGCTTGGAAAGTGTGCAGATCTTATACATGACTTATGCAAACAGATACAATACACACTAAAGGAAAAGGTAAACATTAAATAGTATCATACACACAAAAATTTATACATATATAGACATACAGGGTTTTTCCTTGGTCAGAATGGTCTTTGGTGGTGGCTGAGTCCAATATGGACAATAAACTTAAAATGCAAAGAAACATTTTGTGATTTTCGCTTATTATACATCTTATTTTCATATATTATACCATGTATAATCTCTTGCCTTGATATTTGTTTCTTCTATTCCTCATTGTTTACACTTGGTTGCTCATTCCTCTTATCGGCCCCTCATTTTCTTCTAGACTGTGGCTGAGAATTATTCAGTTTACACCTTCTTCCAAATTATAATTATCAGACAGATATTACCTGTGACTCTCACGTCAAGCTTTCTTGCCCTCTTTACCAAAAAAGCTGTGATTTTTGGCTTTCATAGCTTTGTAAAATAAGATCCTTCTTTGACAGACCTGATCATTATTTGGGTATATAATCATAAGTATTAAAAAGTTGCGTTAAATACATTAAAAAAAAACTTTTGTTAACCAATAATAGTTCACAACAATTTGCTTTGTGCTTTATTCTGGTTTCACCTCTCTTCAGTCTAAACTAAATTATTTTATAGATAATTTACTACACATTGTAATATAAAGATTATCATTCAAAACTATAATTAGTAAGGCTAATGCTTCCTAACCACTCTTGTGTAGTCATTTCAGAGATGTTCTAAGTAAATTATTTGCTACACACTGATTCAGACAGTCACGTCTCGTGAGTTCAATGTTGGACAGCAATTGTTTTTATCATTCATTAAAATGAATTGGTTCAAAGTAGTCACTTATGCCACAATATCAGATGTGGACTATAGTATTGTCTGCTAATCCTGACGTCGCCAAAAATGTGTGACAACAGAAAAAACACAGAAATCGTGTCAGTTGACTTTAATATGTGTGAGGAAGAGCGAGCAAAGACAGTCCTTAGTTTGAAGACACAGAGAGTTATGAGTCTCTTATCAGTCATCATAACTAACAATAACTGATAAAATGCTGCCAAAAAAATCTTAATGTAGGAAAAGTCCTATAAATGACAACATTAAGTTTTGATAAGAACAATATTGAGTTCTGATGATAGAGCCTATTGTATTTACTGCAAATATTTGTCTAATTTGTACTGTAAGGTACTTCCCACCAACCCTGGTACCCGTTTAAGCGTCTTACCCCCCCAGAGGCCACTGGTAACGGCTGGGCGGTGTAGAGGCTTTTCTTGCCATCATAGACTGGTCTTCTATCCCCAAAAATTGTCACCTTGAAGTGCTGAACCATGGAATCCACCACCTCCCTAGAAGTCATAACAGAAAGAGTCATCATCGGTTTAATTAAACCAGTATTCAATTTAACTATACATAGTCTTTGATAAACTATAGTCTCTTAGTTGTAAATATGCTGTTTATAAGAAACATGTGTTGCAAACAATGTCAATTGTATATTCTTTGAATCTTAGGCACCTGTTAACACGCCGTGGACACTTTTCTGGCTTGATGTCCACCTCGTACAGGTAGACGTCCATCTTGGGGATGTCCACCTGGAAGCAGTTGGCCAGAAGCTTGATGGGCTTCCCCATGGTGCCATAGCCTGGCCTCCGGGGCACGGAGAACAGGGGCGCAGCCCCAACGGCTCCTGTCGTGAAAATCACAGGGGATTTCCATCGATTAGAGTTCTCAAAACGTAATAGATTAGTACGAATTTCAACATCAGTTATTACCCCTGAACTAAAGTGAAAACCTAAACAAGCCACATGAAATGACACTGTCATGACCATAATCAAGAATTTCAAGCCACAACAACCTTTGTATAGACATACAAGTGTTATTTCTCATCTATCATCAGTCATCGACATTTCATGGAAATGAATTAATATCCAATTATTAACAGCTCAGCAATCACCCATTCGTTTCTTGATATTGACATTCAGAAAAGAGGGGGTGTTGTTTGTCTGATCAGGAGATTTCCGCTAAATGCCTACTCACTGGAAACAACACAACACTCAGCATCATCACACCCCACACGCATCACAGATAACCCACAACCCGCAAAACAAATAAATTCCCTTTTTTCAAAGATATCGACACTCATAAACTCGTACATTTTTCGAAAAAATCTTCGAAAAAATGTTGTATACTCCGTGCAGCCAAATAAAATATAATTTTTTCATACAAGTTTTAGCAGAATCAGCAGGAATAGAATAAAATAATTGCCATTAGTGTGTAACTTCACTTGATTTGTATACTGTACAAACTGTATATTCTATATAACCCTAACAATTACAGAAAATTTCTCTGATAAACCTGGCATTGTATACTACAAAGATTGTTAGGTCTGTGGATAATTGTTTATGCTCCTCTATTGTAATATTGCTTTGGATAATACCATCTACTAAATGCATAAATGTAAATATAATAAATGTCTTGGAATCAAGTTGCTTTGCCCACCTCTTTTCTTGGTCCAAAAAAGTAAATAAGACGACACAATTTTGTCAACTGTCTAACATAGCGTAATCAGAAAGAGATTCATTTGTGGTAAAAGTAATACAGCTTTTGCTCCACCATACAATGTTTTAAAATGAATTGCATTCCATTTAGCAACACGTAATGTAGCTTTTATTAATATGATATTCTAATATCGATGTGTACTGCAATGTGCAACAAGTCTCATACACGCAGAGTAAAATTACAACATAACTTTCAACACACTCTAGTGTATTTTTAGCATGATTATTTTCACAAAGTAAAAATGCGTTACCCCACAACTTAAATGTGTCAGTTAATATGACCTGTATGATTAGTAATACAGCCCTTTAATTCAGTAATTTATTTAATTGGAATGAATTTAAGTGATCAAATGTAACTGTTACAAAGTTCAATTTTAGAGAAAACTGAAATTAACTTTAATCGTAAAATATGCATATGCAGAAGCAAAACAAAAGTAGCGGGAACAGCCAACTGGGTTGTTACATACACAAACGGCAATATGAAATGTCCCAGGTTCTCGTCCTACCCTGCTTCATACCAGAGTAACGTTAATAAAACTTTAAAACATTAGCTAATCCATGAACTCGATTTTTACCCGAGTCCTGTCAAATTGCTTTCCACTGGCTGTAAACGTGAAGACAACAACTCCCATGATTCCACACTCATTCATCAAGCTACGCCTAGCGTTAGTGTTTTGAATAAGCGACCTCTAGCAGCTAAACTTACATACTGTAAGTGCCAGAAGTATTTTTCATTAGTAATTCATGTTAACTAATGGAACCTTATTGAAAAGTGCTACAGAATAACAATAAAGAATGATTTTTAGTTCATATCTAGGGCATGTTCTAGTACAGATTAAAAAGTAAAAAATAAAGTACTTAGTGCAGAGATGAACACCATAATGAATGAATAATATAAAATAAAAATCGGAATGGTTGTTTGAAACATTTAAATACGGCTGAGAAAGTTGCATCTGAATTTGCGTACCAAGTTGGTACTACATTAAAATTTTACTAAATTTACTTTGCGTGCAACACAGCATGAATATAGGTAGTATAAACGAAATCCAGATATACTACATCCACCATGATGCTACTGTTACTTACCTACGTCACTTCGCTTCTATTCATAAATCCCCTCATGTGGCCTCATGGGATAGCAAAGTGTCCATCAACATTTTCATTTATGCATTTGGCAGACGCTTTTATCCAAAGCGACTTACATTGATCAATGATACACATTTACATTATAATCAGTTCTTGCTTTCCCTGGGAATCAAACCCTTGACCTTGGCGTTGCAAGTGCCGCGCTCTACTGTTTGAGCTAGAGGAAGGCCAAACAAACAGCAAGAAAGTCTTGCTGTTTCTAACAACAATAAAAGTCTTTGCTGTTCCATAAGCGCCATCTACTCTCAGACAGCGAATGAGCATTTGCATTCAGTGCGTCTCCTTCACTTGCTCCGTGACGTTTCTCATCCAATGTTGAGCTTGTTTACATACCTTTTTCATGCAGCAAACACGCAATCTTGTACAACCGGTTGACAGTTGTATTTTAAAACGCATTCTAAAAGTTATTAGTATTAAGGAATTATTCACTGTATTTTAGTGTCCAAGATAACAATACCATAAATGTTCATTATCGTGACACATCATATTACCGTATATATCTAGCATCTATCAGCGGGTACTAAATATACACAGTACTCTGAACCTTTTTCTTTTTTGCCTTGTACCAATAGTACCAGTATGTTTTACAACCCTAAGTGGCACATTAAGTTATCACATCATGTAACAGTAAGCGGGACTATTACTGCTGTTGTACAGATGCTTTAGAGGGAGTGGAGCACAAAACTGTAACTGAGAAGAGTGGAAGGGGAATTTCACTGCAACTGCTTCTTACACTTCCCAGTGTGCCGTTGCTATGCCGGTGGCACACATGTGGCTTCTTTTCTCCATGGCAACCATGACTACACTAACAACCAATTAGAGGAAAAAACAGCTGTTTCTATATATAAGCACAGGTACAACTGATCTCATATATAACACATGAAAGTTTACTCTACAACGCTTGTGCACAAATCCGACCATGAAAGACTTGATTGTATTCACACATATTCACGCTCACACATGAGTCTTTTCCTCACTTTAGTTGAAATCCCTAAAAGAGCGTGTTAAATATAGGAGTTTCTCAACTACGAGGAACAGCAGATTTGACAGTGACATGGTTAATGTACAGTTAGCTCATGTGGAAGACTATTGTGTTGCGTGGAGTGTAACGTTCACTGGCACATTTACAAGTATTTCACTCATTTACAGAATGAGAATTTAAAGTTGTCCATTACCGTTTAGTCAGATAGTTTTAGACTACACAACAATAAAATTGTCTATTAATGATAGACTAGTTAGGCTACAATCAGACTGCAGGCAAATGTGGCCAAAAAGCTTTTTTTTTGTTGCTCATTTGTGACTCAAATCGGTTTCTCATGACGGTGTGAACCGCTCAAAACACCACATGGAATCTGATCTTTTCAATTCCTATTTCGGCCACTTCCATACGTGGTCCTAAATCCAGTACAGGCCAGAAGTTTTGCAATGTGGTTTCAGTCCGAACAGTCAAATTGGAATTCATGCGAATTTTAAGTCACTCTAGTGTAGATCAACATTCAATTCATCACAATTCTGCACTTGTGGAAGTAAATTGCTTGCTTTGACGTTCTCCGTTTTAATTTCATATGACATGGAGCTGCATGATGTCTTTTTAACGGATCAGTTAAGCACCATGATCTGTTCACACTGGAATCTGATATTGGCCACAACAATGTGAAAAGCTATACAAAAATTACATTTCAGCAATAAATCAGAACTGAGGATTAATGCACGCAATGTGAACCAGAGGTGAATTTTCCATCATTGAAGGAATGTTTTGAGCAGTGATGGAAAAAATCTCAAAGCTTCTCGTAACTGGAATTGTCACCCCTGGCTTATTAAAATAAGAAAATAAAAAAAATTATCATTAAAATATGAAAATTAAAATGACGGGTAATAATAGATTATGACAGAATTTTTACGACCTTGGCTGGAAAAGTGAAGGACAATGCGGAACTCTGGCGTGAAGTGTTTTCATGTGTGTTCAAAATCATTTTTAGAGTGTCAAAGCTGATAAATACCCCTAATTGCTAGCTAATTGAACAATAAGCCATTTCTACTTTCAATTATTTTGGGTCAATTTTCAGTGCATGCTTGTGTAAAATACCTTTAGATTAAGTTATGCAATTTAAAAACGATGTACTATACAGTGTGGAAATGTTATAATGTCTTGACAATAACACATTATTACACATTATGCCATTACAGTTATTTGGCACCTCAGCTCAGTCAACCAAAGGTTTTCTTCAAATATTTATTATAATAAAGTTATAAGTAATAATTTGATAAGTGCTGAGGCAGTACCGTTGCTATGGTTACCTTAGCAGGTGAACACCACTGACATATATAAATGATTTAATCACTTAAATTGGTGGTGAACACCCACTCAGGAGACCTGCCAGCCCATCCTTCAATAGAGCACAACTGGTTTCTAACTCAATTATTTGTTTCCATAAAGAAATTGATTTTGAATGATAACTTTAACTCATAAACCTTTAAAAATAAACCTATTATAAAATAAACCTAACAGCTATGAGGCTGTTAATCCATGGTATTTGCTTCTGCTGCAGCCGTCAGCCCACATTATTTCAGCTTATTTTTGAATGAATGCTATTTAACAGAGGAATGTTTAACAGTGGAATGTGGTTTAGTGTGAAAATCTACATTACGCATGATGGGGTATGATCTAATAGTTAGAGAGTCCTAATGGTAACCCAAAGGTTGTGGGTTCGATTCTCAATACTAGCAAGAAACTACTGATGAGCGCATGGCTCCCCCGGCACTCCTCATGGCTGCCCAATCCGGGTGTGTGTGTTCACTGAGAGTATGTGCACCAACTTGGATAAATGCAGAGGACAAATTCTGAGCACGGGTTACCATATTTGGCCTTCACTTGTCAGTTTCTTCATTTCTTTCATGCTGTACAGAAAATTACACCAATCAGAGACAAAAAAGCAACACATGCCAAAATAGATTTTAGCTCCGCCCACTCCCATGAACCACTGCGAAAGATGCAAGTCCAGTCCATCTCAATATGCTCTCAAAATACAGAAATGTTAGTTAATATGTGTGTGTGTATCTATATATAAATAAATAATAATGTTAAACATTTTTATTTATCATTATTTATCTTTAATTATTAGTTGGCTCTCAGTTAGCAGAAACTCAACATTATGAAAGACTAAAGAACAAAGGGAAAAAACCCTCTTTATTCAAGAAATATCGTTACGGCTTGGTACGTGTGTATACATTAAGGCTAGCTAGTAAAATTTCAAACCCCCCTCCAAACGCCACAGATACATACATTATATCGGCACTGTACATCCTGAAGAATCTACAATAAATAAACTTCTTATTAAATACAGAACGATTACCACATCCAAAGTGAGATCGTTCAGATTGATAAAGCGGTGATTCGGTGTCAGTCGTCATGGCAACGGACAATCAGAAACCCGCCCCTCCCACCCGCGGCTTCAGTAGCGCCGCACCTGACGCACGCAGCACCTGTGCGTGACAGCTGTGCCACAGCCGCGTGACGTCAGCAGAGCAAGTGAGTCAGTAGGATCTTCCACACGCGGCGTAAGATCGCCAAAAAAACTCCCCAAAACCTAACTAAACTCTCTCAAAAACTTGGTTGTTACGCCCAAACGTTCACGAGCAGTAAATGCTCATTCATATCTCGAAAAGCCGATGACTAACTGACCAAGAAATTTTGCTAAGGGATGAATGTGTTTTACGCTGAAGGTGGACGTAAAGTTACAACGAATCGATACGTCATAGTACGGGATAGACACAAATACTAAATCGGTCTGAAAACATCAAAAGCGACATACCTGTAGTTCCGATTTCCATTCATGAGGTCTCTGTCCGGATTCTAGCCGGCTCCGGGGGATCAAATGCCGGCTGAAGGGTGTTTGTTAAAGCCGCTGAATGTACTCCGTAACCCGACCTACAACTCGACTCCTACCGCGGGTGTTGAAGCGGGCCGCTCGGAGGCTCTGGTCCGAGGTCCACCCAGCTAGTATCGAGTCAATCAACCAAAAGTCACGAACTCCCCCCCCCACCCCGTGTCTCTTACCGTATGTAGAACCGTAATTACTACCAGCTGACAAACCGAAAGAGTCCGAAGAAAATATTTTTAACAGCCGTCGCGAATACAGTTTATCAGGAGCCTCGAATCCTTCGCAGTGTTTCTTCTAAAGTGACACTCTTATAATTTAAACACACACGTATATACGAGGCTTATAAGTTAATACCCCTCGCTGAGTTGAAATTGTGTCCTTTATTCCTGTCGCTTTAGACCGAGTTTGGCAGCGGCCGTTGACGTCTCTTCGACTCAGTCTGTGTTACCGGTTTGCCTTCGGTTTACCATCTCTGTACAGTCAGGTTATGTTGCCAGATTCAGTAGGAAAACAAGCAAGCTGGTCTGATAAAACTAACTCGGAATAAGCGACTTGCTCCTCCAAAATCAGCCTTAATAGGCTTATTTGTGGGGTTTTTTCTAAATCTATTATAGAAATAAACCACCGAACTGTGATCACCTATTCATATAAGTGAGTCTAACGACTTTTCGAATCAACAAGCATGAGGTTACGTGAAAACGCTTAAAATGCTCAGACGTGGCAACACCGAATCAGGGAGACCCACAGGAAATACCAACGCAGGAAACACCGTCACTTCCTACATAATGTCACTTAAATGATCCCCCTCTTATTGTTAATTAGTTCAAGAACATAAATGAAAAATTAACTCACTCTCTATCTCAGAGAGAGAGAGCGAGAGAATAGAATAGATCTTTATTGTAATTAAAAATTGTTTAGCAGCTCACAAGGATTGGCAAAAATAGAAAAAGCATAAATTAAAACTGTAGGATAATGTATACAATAGTTTGTGCAAAACAATATACTATATATATATATATATAATATATATATATATATATATATATATATATATATATATATATATATATATATATATATATATATATATATATAATGTGTGTGTTTGTGTGTAAGGTTGTATTATTGGTCTTTAAAATATTTTAAGTTTCAAAGTATTTAAAAAAAAATAAAAATTATATTTAAGTTTAATGTTCCTTCATATCAAATAATATTTGTTTATAATATTTACACAAATAATATATAGTGCCGTCTTGCACATATTTTGTTATGTGACTGTTGTGTTCCTTTTTTGGTCCCATGTAAATTTAAGTTTTGCTCCTTGACATTTTTGTCTCTTTCCCTGTTTATCAAAGTTAGTGCTCATCATTGTGGTAATCTTATACTTTTGTTTTGTAAATTTGGATAGATAGATAGATAGATAGATAGATAGATAGATAGATAGATAGATAGATAGAAACACTGCAATACATGTATAAAATACTGTAATATAATATATTTATTTAATGCCATCAGTTTACTATAGACTGTGGTCTACAGATGGCAGCAGTGTGCTTAGCATGTATGTCATTACCAGAGAAGAAGATTGTACTGGGATGTATTCTGTACTATAAACGTGAGAACAGTAAATTCATTGTTTTTGTTATTTGATCTATAAAATAAAGAGTCATTCATTTAAATTGCATATTGAAAGCTTTCATATTGTAGTATTTAAATGCAGCTAGTAATAACATCAATAACCTAAACTTTATGTAAACATTGAATAGTGAAATATTTTTTCCAAGTAAACGAATGTAATGCAGGATCAGGTGTTGATCAACCTTTTTTAATATTTCATATTTGCCATAAGTCCATATGCACTGATGAGATAGACTTTATATTTAATTTATTGACAGTTTTGCAAAGGATTAATTATTCCTATTGCATGTCTTAATGTTTCAGAGGGATGGATAAAATCATAACCTGTTTCAGCAAATGCCCAGATGCTTCTGTCCGTCTCATCTGTTTTCCCTGGGCAGGTGGAGGCTCTATCCACTATGCTCGCTGGGCCAAAGCTCTCAACAGCTCTATTGAAGGTAAAGTTGAATATATAATAGAAAAAAAACATTATTTTAAATTGCAATAATATTTCACAATTTTAATGTTTCTTCTGTATTTTTGATTAAATAAATGCAGGCTTGATGAGCATGAGACTTTTAACTTTCAAAAATATTAAAGATAGTAATGTTTCCAAACATTTGACCCGTACTAACTATCTATCTATCTATCTATCTATCTATCTATCTATCTATCTATCTATCTATCTATCTATCTATCTATCTATCTATCTATCTAGATACATATAAATGTATTTTTATTACACAATAACACAAATTACATTATATGTAATGTTTACTTATAAACATTTAACTCACATATCACACATTATTGTGTTAAACGGAAACTTTACGTTTGCTTTCAGTGCAAGAACCAATGAAGTTCATTCTCGTGTGTTAAACAGAACGTTTGAGCTTCCTCAAGAACCGATGAGGTTTTTTGAAGCTTCAAAGTGGTAGCCAAAAATCACTCAGATTTCATTATAAATATCTTCATTTGATGAACTTAAGATGAACGAAGGTCTTACGGGTTTGGAACAACATGAGGGCGAGTAAATGATGACAATTTACATTTTTGAGCAAACAATCCCTTTAACCTACTTTAATTTATTTGTTCGTATATTTTCAGTATACTCTGTTAGGCTGCCAGGAAGAGAAGGGAGAGCCAAAGAACCGTTTTGCCAAAATATGCAGGAAATCATTGATGAGATCATAGGCGTGTTGCTTCCACAACTCAAAGAAAAGCCATTTGCACTCTTCGGACATAGGTATGTGAGACTGTTTCTAAAGTATACAGGAAAAGGTGACAGGTTTTGAAAAGGTATATAATGTCCTGATCCTGATTGTGTAGGGTCAGGTCAGTGACGACATAATAACACAAATATGTACTTTGTGTTTTTGTAGTTTTGGAGCTATGACCTGCTTTGCCTTTGCCGAGCATGTAAAGAAAGTCTACAACCTTGAGCCGATCCACATGTTTCTCTCTGGAGCCTCTGCACCATATGTAAGTGTCATCTACTCTGTGTTGTCATATCTGTCCATTGTGAATGGAATGGAAAATTATGAGAAAACCATGAAAACATGATGCATGATCTCCCTACATATTATATGAAATACACAGTATCTTTAAAAAATCCAAAATGAACGTATTTACGCAACATTGAATGGTTCATCCATTTAACGTTTTGTTGCAAAAGGTGTGATCTTTTTATTTATTTATTTAAAAAGATTATACTGTTATATATTTAAATGTATATTTATGTAATAAAAGGATGACATTTTTTGTAAGTCTGAGACGAGACTGCAGGCTCCAAAAAGAAGTCAATTGTCAGATCAAGAGTTTCTTATGTGGGTGACTTCTATCGGGGGCACACCACCAGAGATACTGGCCAATGCTGAGCTCGCCAAACTCTTCTTGCCTGCGCTGAAAGCAGACCTCTTTGTAGTGGACAACTATAGGTGGGTTTTTGAAACTTAATGTAAAATACATCAACATATATGACATGGGAATATATATCATTACTCTTTAATATTATATGTTCGGCAGGTGCAGCAGACCGTCAACACCTTTCCTATCATGTCCCGTATCATGCTTTGATGGAAAAGAAGACTTACCCCATGACTTACAAGGCAAGTCAGATTCAGGTTTTACAAACTACCGGTACATGTTGCAACAGCTTCATTTTGGTTTATAAAGCCGTCAACTCAAAACAAACTGGTTATTTGCTTCATGTAATAATCATCATGTCATGAATGTATAAACATTAGATTTATGTGTAAGTCTTAGATTGTGCCTGTTTTGCTTTATAGCTTGGAAGAGCATGACGAGTGGTGACTTCACTGTGCAGATGCTTCCTGGATCTCACTTTTACTTGAAAGAAGCAGCAAATGAAAAATATATACTGGACCACATCACAAAACATCTTGAGACAGCAGAGATGGACTATCTATAAAATAAAAGCTCCTGTCTAACTGCAACAATGATATACTACACCACCACTAATTCACATTCAGTGATGGAACAGTTTCTGGTGATTGTGAAAAACAAGACAGAAACTAAACGAATGCATGCCAGAAGTACTCAATCATTCCATTAATCAAACACTGAAACATTCATTACAACTACATTATGATTATATATAAACCTATGTATATGGGCATAGTAATTTTAGGGGATAAAAAAGCTGCCATATGAAAATAACTATGAAGTAATCAACCTCAAAACTGTAAAAATATATAGCTAAGTTATTTGGATGAAGTAAATACTATGGATGAATCAATTGCGTCACGTTTTTCTTTAAATAGAGCGGCCTTGGGTAAAAAAAAAAAAATATATATATATATATATATATATATATATATATTCCTCTGAAATGATGGCATTACAGTCTAATTAATTTTTGTTTACAATTTTTGACTAGAGAATTTTTTTTGAAAAATGCCAAAGATGTTGTTGGTTGCCACGGCGTTTTTGAGGTTTTCCGAGTGGTTGTTTACGACTTTCACGTCGGACCTTATCAAACTCATCCCACCACCAAGTGATATTCGGGTTTATATGCGATTCAACAATAGACGAGTGGTCGTAGAAATGTTCCGGTCTGAGTGAGTGAGTAATTGTTGAGCGTTTCTATGCCATTTAAATAATTGAAAAAGCTGTGGTTGTGTCGCCCGTTACCAGGACACCCGCTTGGGTAAACACTTCTCACAGTTTCATCCGTCCCGGTAAGTCAGATGAGTTTTTTTGGTGACTTACAAAAAACATTTACATTAACTTTTTTCTTTCTTTCAAGACTATAACTATAAATGTATATGGATATGCAAGTCAAAGTTCACGAGTGCAGTTTGCTTTAATAGCCCTGCTGTGTGACAGATCGATTTTATCTGAGTATACAAATATTACAAATATTCAATATGATATCAATTACAATGACAATTGTATCAAGTCAATGCATGTTAAGCTATTGCTTGCTGTATCATAATGATTATGATGCAAATCGTTTGTGTTTTATCTTTCTAATTATTTTAAAACAAATGGAGTAGATGAATAAAACTGTTTATTAATTTTTAATTTGCATTATTATTATAATTATCATTTATCGTCAAATTAGTTTTTATATAAACAGCCACAGGGGCAAACTTCTTGTGGAAACAATTGATTCATAGTATAGTATACTTTTATAAAGTGTACTACTACAAAAATAATATACTTTAAAGAAACACACTTAAGTGTGAATGAACTGTAATGTTTTCAAATAAATAAATGCATAGTTTATAAATGCATATAATATGTAATTGATTACAGATTGAGTTCATATTAAATTAGTCGAACTTTGGAGGGATTTTTTTTAAACTACTCAAGTGGGAGTTAAATTTATCTTTATACATTCATGATTGCTTCTAGTGTCTTTAAAATATACTGCTCAATGTACTGACAAGAAATTAATGTAAACTCAAATATATTTTAATGTCAGATAATTACACTTAAGTGGGAATTAAATGTAATGTTTTCAACTAACTAAATGCATATTATATATGTAAATGATTACAGATTGAGTTCATATTAAAATGGAATTACTGTAGTTGAACTTTTGAGTGATTTTTTTAAACCACTAATTGCTTCTAGTTATCGTGTTCATGTGGGAGAAATTGAATGAAGACAAACTCAAACAGTGACAAACACACTTAAATTGTGCTTTAGTAGTCAATACATCAAAATAAAACTTGAAGTGCACTTAAGTAGCTTACTAAATATTGTCATTAAAGTATACTCTCTTTAAGCACACTTAAGTGGCCTTTAATTTTAATTATATTATCTGCAAGTGGACTTTAAAAAGTAAAAAGTTTTTTCATACCCTTGTGAAAAGTGTCCTTAAATGTGATTACTTGTGTACTTCACCAAAAAACAATAAGTGATGTACATGTACATGTACATGTAAAAACAGGAGTAGATGTAAAACAATGTTGGCAAGAGAAAAAGAGATTTCGATTAAGGCTTTATTTATATAGTGCATGTATAAAAAGAAGGGTAACAGATTTAGGGAACTTCTAAAGCCCATTGGCCTTGCAAGCTGTTGTGTAAAACCAAAATATTTTCTGGAGTATGAAACAAAGAAGTTTAGATACCATCAGGGAATTTGATTAGCATTTCTGATAGGGCGTCCAATAATGATTGTTTAAATGATCAATTAACAGACGTTTTAGCATGTATTGATGAATGCTAAAATCCATGAAGAACGATCAACAATGGTAAAACACAAACAGATACTTTAGATTCAAACGGTTAACCATTTGCCTGTTTATCAGAACGCTTCCTTAGTGTTTGTCATCTTGTTTCTATGGGACCAGATACCAGCAAACATGGCTACCCTGAGCTCGAAGCCAAGCTTGCGTTACAGTGTGTCTGACTGGGCGACGAACAATAAACAGATCTCAGATGTTGCTGAACACAAGCGCAATATTTCACATGATATACGACAGGCAGGAAGAACTCTGCGTAATGAGACGGCCAATAAGGTAATGCATTTAAGATCAGGGTGGAAAGTTGGTAAATAACAGTATTTTACAGTCCCTGTTACAAATCCTACATGTACTTACTATTGTAGTAAATTATGCATAATTACAAGCAACTTCTAAACCTAACTCTACTGTAATTCTGCTGTACATGTCATGCAGATAATTAATATTACTTAGTATAAATGTGTACTATTATATTGTGTGAGGACAATTCGGAAATCCATTGCCGCTTGTATATATATTCTTTTATTTTTCTTATTTGTATATATATTCTTTTCTTTGTCTTATTTGTTCATATGTTATTTTCCTTTTTCTTATTTGAATGATTTGTAATGAGTGATTTATAATCAAGGTAGGGATTTTTTTATTAGTTAAAGCCTTTCTTTACTTTTCTGTATTTTCCCATAGAGTAAGGATGAATATTGTCAGCACTTCTCACCAGATAGAACATGTTATCAGAATGTTTTGGGAAGTCTGTCTGTTGATAGTTGGAGCCTGAGCCGAGTTCAGCCTTGGAGAAGCTGTGTATCTGTGTGTGTGTGTGTTAATATGGTCTGTATTGGTGAGGTGATTTACTGGCACCATAAGGAGACGGAATAACTTGTTCTCGACAAGCCACGTGGAAGGTCACTAACCCGTCAACCATGTGATCGACGAAGATATGCTTCATACTGTCTGCCCTTGTGTAGAAAATAGTAAATACACTTATGAAAATTATGAAATAGTAGCTTATGTTAGAGTGTAATTGCTGTAACAATGTTATTGTATTTGGGGCGGCCTACGAATTCCTTGAGAGACTTGAAGCTGGCTTCTGCTGATGAAACTGCAAACTAAACTTCACAAAAATGTATTCTACTGACTGCACTTCTGACTCCTGGTGTTCATTCAACATATCTGGTCCTCGGGTCTTAACTGTAATTCCCCTACAACTGTATATTATACTGAAACAAGGAAGTGTAAACCAACAAATACTTTGTGTTTCTCGTTCAATCAGACAAACTGGGAAGAATATGACAGCAGTCGGCGACTGACTGACAGAATCACTGACGTCACACGTTGGAAGGAGAATCTGAAAGCCTGTGCACAGGAAGTAGATGCAGAAATGGACGCACTAACGCTGGTGATTAATGTGTCCCTAAAACATCATTTTTTTTTCATCTCTTGAAGTTATCTTAAGTATCTGACATACTTGAATGTCTTTACAACAACACTGAGAATTGAGAAATAATTGAGAAAGAAACATCAAGTAACACAATTAATTATACGGGGCCCCTAAAGGGACATGGTGGTGGGGAAAAAAGAGATAAGCGGAAAAATAAGTCAATGCTTTTGCGTTTTCTCGCAAATGCTTTGCGTTCCCCCGAGAAACTTTAGATTCTCTCGCAAAAAACGCAAAAGCATTGCCAAATAAGCATTGCCATATTTTTTCCTTCAACATGTCCCTTTATGGGCCCCGTAGATTTAAAAACGAAACACTGAAATATGAATTTCTTGTAAAATGAACTCTTTTGTGTTTTGTAAGAAATGCAGGAAAGATGTCTTATAGAAATAAATGTAAAAAAATCTCAAGTGTATTCATGAACCCATGACTTATTGCTAAGTCCAAGGAGGAGACCGAACGGGCCCTTGCAGCCACTGTTCTGCCCCTTGAAGTCACTGCAGAGTGCTTGACTCTGAGGGAAGGTCGTCGTGGCAAGGAGCTGGTCAGTGACCCTGTAGAAGCTGAACTAAAGAAGGAAGTAGAAGTGATTGATGGAGCACAACGCAGCCTTCAGCAATGCATCGATCAGGCCTTTGAACAACTGTGGCAAGTACAGTACACTCAGATAGGCATTCATTGGATTGCACTCAATAGAAATCTGCTTTGCTTGTTTATGTATGACCGGGAAAATTAGATGAATTATTATACATCATATATCACTTGATTTTTGCCTGTTGATATGACGAAGATTAGGTGGTTTCTAATCTTGGCAGATCTTCTCAGTCGTCTACAGGAAATACGGCAACAGCTGACCATCGACCTTCAGGATAAAATAGAGGCCCTTGATGTGGACATGTCATGCTTGTCTCTCACTATACGGTCACCTGAGATCTCGCTGAAACCCAACCCAACAAGGATACCGCCCGGGTGAGCTTACAAGTGAATGTGCCATCTTGGTATTATAATAATAATGCCCAGAGGTAATATTAAAGGGACCACAAATAATTGATTGCGTTATTAAGGTTTGCGATTGGTCGATCTTATGTGAGTTACAGGTTGTCCCGCCCTCGCACCAGAAAACACGTCATCAGGAAGTTATTTTGATTAAAGATTACAAGGGCGCATGCATTTTAAGAAAATAATGACATTCACTTATACAGAATTTATAATAAATATTACAATATTACAAAAATAAATAGATACAATTTTTCATGGTGACTTTATTCTCCATTTTTTAAATATATAAACTGCAATCCTCTATGTTGGTAATATTATTGAATTATGATATCATTGAATAAAAAAAATGTTTTTATGCTTTAGCATACTTAAACACTTACAAACAAATCACTTAAACATGATCATTATTTATATTCTAAATTAGTAATTTGTAGTTTGATGATTAAAAACATTAATTTAAATAATGTACTATTCAATTTTAATATCAAACACAATATAAAACAAATATAACTGGTTTCCTGCAAAGAATGAAACTATTTGAAACATTAATATAATATAAAAATGTGTTTTGTCTGCTTTGTTTGCAGTTCCATAACTCCCCAGCAATGGGAGCAGTTCAGCCGATACAATATTACCCGAGCTAAAGAAGAGATGCAGGTCTCAGTCCAGATAAGAGAGAATAACAGCATCACAAGAGCACAGGTACAACACCTGATCTACAAATTTAATCGTTCAGTGTATTTAAAAGCTCAGTTTAAAATGTTCAAAATGACTTACAGTTGAACAATGTGTTTAGTATGATAACCATTCACCGCATGCCTCTTCTCACTCAGGTGCAGAATGAGCTGGAAGCCCAACGGATGGCCGTGGAGTTTGCGCTCCGTAAGCGAACTCACCACCAGCAACAAGCCCATTATGAAATGCAATGGCAGCTGAAAACTGTGAGACTTCATCCTCTCTTTTTTCATATTTTGCATGTTTTGAATATGCAGTTAAAGCATATCTTGGCCACAGCATGCTATCCTTACATGAACTGTCATACAAAATAAATTGTTAAAGAAAGTGCTTTACACTCAACTGAAATGTGAATTTGGAAGTTTGCCAATAAAATATGGGTTAGGTGGTCATTATTCCCAAATAAACCCCACACGGTGATCAAGTGAGGCGTTAAGGTTTATTTTGTGATAAGGACCAGCTGACTGCAAAATATCCTCTTATTATATGACTTGCCACAAAAAAGAATCAATACATGGACATTGATTTGAGTGGAGACTATTTGATTAGAAGACGTACTGTGTTGTGACATGAGAGAGATGATCTAGCAGTGTTGGAAAATGGTTGTTAGGGACTATATAGGTCATCATTCAAAAATATCTGATAGCAAAATGACGCGATTAGTATCAGAATCAGTATTGGTATAATTACAATATGGTAACGGAATAGAATGAATAGGACATTTTTCTTTCTTTGAATTTGTGCCTCTGTCTCTCAGACTCAGGATGAGATTGCTGAGCTGGAGAAGGAAATTAGTGGCCTGGAGAAGGACATGCATGCCAAGATGGCTCCTTTAAAGCTGGTTCACACCCGTCTGGAGAACAGGACAAAGAGGCCCGGCATGGACCTGTGCCGAGACGAGGTAATCTCTACAACCTGTTGAGTGGTAACTTGCATAAAGGTTGAACATGTTGCAAAACCTTTCACCATCACAAAATACCTTAATCGAAATCAGTAATATTGAAATGACTGTACTTGAATTACTGGCGGTGAACAACTTTGCATGGGGAAATTCGGCCGCACACTAAATTTCTGATCGCATGGAATCCTATCCACCTTATTTTGCACTGCGGAAGTATTTTCTGTGAATGTGGGAGACTTCAGATTCCTTAGGTGCAATAGATAAATGACTCTAAATAAAGTACAGTAAACGATAAAATTATTTGCATTACAAACCATTATGAATATGATAAATCAATATAATAAGAAAAACCTTGTTTGCAATATCAAGAAGCATAACAGCTGTTTTTACAGTACAGCTAAAATAACTGGGATGAAACAGGAAGCCTCACACTCTTATGGTAAAAATAAGATGGATTGAAATGACCGGATTTTGCCAAACAATGGTAAATCAGACACATGCACTTCATGTCATCTTGCAATAAAGAGATGCACAACCTTTGTTTTAGTTACCATTACGCACTGAAAAACAAACAGTCCATCTTAATCTGCTGCTTTGATTGGTTATCTCATAATCCATTACACCCAGGTACAGTTTGGTTTGGTGGATGAAGCCAAGCAACTGGAAGCCACCATTCTAGCACTGAAACAGAAGCTAGCACAGGCCCAGTGAGTCCACTGTTCATTCATACAAGTAATGCAAATTCAAAAACAATCTGACCTATGAACACCTTTGATACTGTGTCCCATCCATGACCAGGCACTCTCTGCAGTCTCTGAAGCAGCATGAAGCTCAAATGATAGAGGATCTGTCTCGCAAGCAGGATGCCCTGTCGTTGGAGCAGCGCAGCAGCCAGACCCGCCAGCACCTGACTCTAGGGGTCCAGACTGAGGGTCTGAGTTCAGCTGTGGTGCCTCTCACCAACTCTAGTGGTAGATTCAAGTTGGACCTCGCTTGAATCAACATCTCGATTCTTACCTCTTACCTTACTTCGTGGTAGAGTTCTGCAGATTAATAAAATTTTGCTGAAAGTTTGCAAATGTGACTGAAACTTTAATTCAAAGCCTCGTTCAGTCTTTCAGTCCAAATCCGTTGATTTCCGATCAGAATCTATCATATTTATTAGCAAGTGTGAACAGCAAAAAAACATAAATGTGAAATACGAATAACAGTGTATGACAAGTTCACGTTTTACATGGTGTAAGAATGTGACTTAAACCTTCATAAATCTAAATCTCATTAGAGGTGTCTGTAGTTCAAACAGTAAAGCGTGACGCTTGCAACGCCAATGTCATAGGTTTGATTCCCATGGAAAGCAAGAACTGATTAGCACGTCAGTGTGTTCCTTGAATGTAGTGTAAGTTGTTTTGGATAAAAGTGTCTGCCAAATACATAAATGTCACAGTCTTGTCTTGTCGCGTCTGTCACATTCGGGTTCTTTTATGTATCTTCCAGGTCCTGCACGCTCCCGTCTGTGTCTAATCACTGCCCAAGTCCCATCAGCTGTTCCTAATCCTATGTTTGTTAATTTATACCCTCCTGTGTTCCCATGTCTTTGTCTCTTGTTGACGTTAAGTCGTGGATGTTTATCGTGTGTGTGGATGTCGTCTCCGTGTTCCCTAGTTTCCCAAGTTTTGCACTGTTAAGTGCCGTTTTGGTTTGTGTTCATTCTTTTGTTTTCTCTAGTTTAAATAAATAGAGTTTCCGTTGGATCCTGTTGCTCCTCGCCTTTGTCTCTGTCTTTGTCTCGCACATGCTCAACACTTGCTAACAATAAATGTAAATGTAGGACAGTGATGAGTTTGACTCATGAGGTCTAAATTGATTTTTAAGGAGTCATATCATGAGAAATCTAATTTTTCTTTTGAAATACAGTTGAAATCACAATTCAAAACGTCCTCCTCAGTCCATCGGCAGAACTTCTGCACCTTTTTGATGTCAGACAAATGAACATTGACACAGCACCATATATATTTATAAGTCAATGACAGCAGTTTGGTATTGAGCAACAGTCATGGTAAGATAATAAAGAGGAAGTAAGGTAGATATTATTACATTTAGGCTACATGTTTGGCAGACAGTTTTATCCAAAGCGGCTTACAGTGTGTTCAAAGGATAAATTTTTTTCAGTTCTTGCATTCCTGCGTATCAAGCCCAGAACATTTGTGTTACCAGCACCACAATCCACAAGTTCTGCTACAGCCAGAGCAGCAAAAATGGCTGGTTTAATTGGTAAGAGAGAGTTAAATCAGTACTGTGAATAATTAATTGATAACCTAATGATTACATTTGAAATGTATATGTGATATGACTTTTTAAAAATGGCATGAATTTTTTTCCCTCCCTTAATTCCAGTATTTATATTATATATATATTATATTTATATTTTTATAAAGAAAATTTATATTTCCTCTTATGTCTTTATCCACTATCCACTCAAGGGTTCAAGGGTTGTTTTCTTGTGGATCATGGTGTTGTATTGTTAAATTATCTTTTTGCTTTCACAATCCTCTGTAACAACAATGTTAATCCAGCTATCAACTTTTTTATTTATGTGTGGTAGAGAAGCTAATGACTTATGAAAGGCTCTATTTAGACTGGACTTTGACTCTCAGTGACAGTGAATCTCAAGATAAAATAATGGGTGACGAAAACATCCATTGGTGAGGGTTTATCAATTCTGTTGAAGTTAACAGTTTAATGTCTCTTAATGGGATCATTGCACGCAGTACTCTTGTGAAATGGAGAGGAGGAAGGTATTTCCCTTTGAGTTTTAATGCATGGAAAATATTATAGAGCTCAAATTATGGTTAGTCACATTTTGTTAAATCATGTCATCAGTTCATGTTTAAATGCCATGATATAAAGACTAATGTGCTATCTTTGGTGGTGCTATGTATGATGCTTTTTTTAATTTATTGTAAACCCCAAACTGCGGTTGTACATTGTTCCTGACATTTTCAGTTTTCTTCACTTTCATGTTCAGTATATTTAAATGCATACAAAATTTGATGTGGTTAAGAATGTGTGATCGGAGTTGATATTTTTAGAGATAAAAATATTTAGAATATACTAAATTCAGTGTTTTTAATTGTTTAATTTTAGAGTTATTAAAAAAATAATACTTTTCTATAATAAATTTATTGAGATCCCTTTCGCTCACAATTTCTTTTTTGCATGTTTACTTTGCATGTTCTTTTTTGATATGTCATGGATAAAGATGAATGAAATACAGCCAGTATGATCTAAAGTCTTTTTGCATGCTGCTATAAAAGCGTCAAGTTAATTCATTGTATGCAATAGCCAATGCTGAATGACATCCCCAAACATCTCCTAGTGAGTTTACAGCTTTAATGGTTTAACCGTCCAGTTCATTTCATGTGACAGAGTCACGGTTGGATGGGCTAGGCTTCCTGTAAAGCCCAATTATTCTGAATCATTTCACTAAAGGGGCCTGATCTGACGTGTGCACCAAGGGCAAATACGGCAACATTAGACCATATAAATGCCATCTTGCTACATTAAGTACCCATCCCCTTGCCTCATATCAGACCAATTCAAGCTCTTAGAGGCACTAACCACCCATCCTACACCCCTCCCACGCCCCCTTTTTCTCCCCGCCCTACTTTGTGCCTTCCAAATAAATACAATCTTCCGTGCAAATACAAACATCTTCATTACATTCATCTATTTTTTTCTCACACAGATTGGAGTGTGTTCAGCATTTTATTTGATTCAGGAACGGCTACACTTCCACATGGAATAACGAGGGAATACTGTAGGTCAATGGAGAGAGTGTAAAAAGGAGCATCTGGTATTTGTAAACTGAGCAACAAATCTAGAAATTGATCTGACATGGAGCTGACTGCGTCCATCTGTGTCTCAATGTTGGTCTACGTCTTCACCTTCTTGCTCGGCCTTCCCAGCAACCTTCTTGTTCTTTTTGTGTACATCCGTAAGGCTCGAAAACACGGTGCCACTCCCAATGTAGTCTATGCTCTCAACCTGTGTGTGGCAAATCTTGCTCTAGTGTTGTGGATGCCAGTCAAAGTAGCTGAGATGGTTCTCCAGAGTTGGGCGCTTCCAGCTGCAGTTTGTCCCGTTTACAGCTTCTTTCTGTTCTCCTCTGTCTATGGTAGCAGCCTGATCCTCACAGCAGTCGTCGTGGGCCGTTACCTGAGCATCGCCTACCCCATAACTTACAAGCTCTACCGCCGGGCCCGCACTTCTTGCCTGGTGAGCGCCATTTTGTGGGCTTTAGTGCTCTTACACTTGGGTATTGGGTTTCTTGCCGAAGGAGGGGGACATTTTGTGTCTTTATCAGAGTATAATGTCTCTGCATGCTATGAAAACTTCACCCAGGAGCAGTTGGAAGTGCTGGTGCCGTTACGCCTAGAGATGGCACTGTTGCTTTTCCTGGTGCCGCTCGTTTTGTCCGCCTTCTGCACGTTGCGCTGCCTTGTGCTTGTCAGACACTCTTCTTTGCCTTCTGGCGGGAAAAGAAGGGTATTAGCCATTGCACTCTCCACATTAATAGTATTTGTGGTCTGTTATGGACCCTACAATGTTTCCCATGTAGTGGGGTTTGTCTTGTACACAAATGTGGAGTGGAGAAGTGAAGCCATGCTTTCCAGCTCCTGCAATGTCTTTCTAGAGCCGGTGGTGATGTTGATGCTTTCGCCGTGGACGCCGAGGGATTTGGTCGACAGACTGTGCCGTAAGCGAAGGGATGCACCATGCAAGTCGTGGCATCAGCATCATTGCAGTAGTACTTTCAGGAACCCTCAAACAACAACTACACAGGCAATGTCAATAATAAGCCATGGAGAAACTAAAGATGACAGAGCAAGAACAAACAAAGTAGACTTGTCCATAAAAGTGACCTGATTAGGGTCCTGCCATTCACTCATGGAACAAATGAGAACATGGAATTGTTTTTTAACCTATGAGTCACCAAAACAGACATATTTAGAGGAAGGATATGAGCTGTAAAATAATGTTTTGTGGTCATTAAAGATATTGGATGAGAAAGTGAACATTCATTTAAAACAGACACCAGCTGTTTATGCACAGCTTCCCCCATTCACTAATGGTTTCTTCTACAAAATGTAATTACACGTTTTGCCATTTTAACCAGAAATGTAAATCAATATAATCAATAAATATTGTAAAATAGTAATATCTAGTATCATTTGAACACAAAAGAAAATAATTATTTTGTAACTTTCCTGTGAAACACTTGTTCTGTAATTTTCTACTGTAATTATAATGTGAATGTGTAATATTTATTTTGTAAAAATAAATTAAATTGCTATTTCATTCTGTTCAGCTTTTGGGTTATGGAAATTATGAATTGTATTTTTTTGTTGTGTGTACAGCTCTGTGTTTTCCTGGCTTTAGATCTAGATAAAAAAAAAAAAAGAAAACATAACAATGGTCCTCTGTTGTCCCATTACACAAAACCCCATGTGACATTGTGGTTTGTAAATTAGGTACATCTCAGGAAAAATGTGTAACATGATAAACATGCATGTTAAAAGGTAGTACGTAAAATGAGAAAGAAGCTGAAGCCATAACACAAAGAATCTTGGTGAGTGTCTAAATATATTCAGAACCTGTTTTACTTATTTATTGCGTTGAAAGACTATAAAACAAAGTGCAATTATTTTACCATGCTGATTTGTATGATTCTCTCGCATATCAACTTTTCAACATTTTCAACTTTTCAACATTTCAACTTTCACCATTAATTGTAATTTTTACATGCATCAGAGTATTGTATTTAATTAAAAGTAAATTTGAAAGATGCAACGTATTGAATGTGGTGTTATTCACTCCCAACTTATATCTATAACTGAATATATACAGGACAATCATCTGCATTAAGCATGATCTAATTTCATTGATATTTTTGTTTGCACAATCAATTGATGTTTTTATTTTCCAAAAAGCTCTCAGCATTTTGACCCAGCACAAAGATTCAATAATTTAATGCAATAGTCATTATAAAGCCAGTGATCGGATGATTCTGCATAATCAGCCCTGACCAGTAGCCGGCCGGTCAGTCCCAGTCCGGTTAATTTGTTTTCATAACGTGATGAATGCAAATCATACAGTTTGCTATGTACTGTCCAGTTAATGTCACGCAATGTGTATCAAAGGAGCTCGTTAGACTAACAACATAGAAATATCTCTTGATAAAGTCTCAAATTAGACCAAAACTGATACTTTTATTATATTCAAAACAGTCTGAGAATACTAAAATAAATGTGTATGTAATACAGGTGGAGTCTTCTGAAGAACCTTCGGGGCTTTTTAGTAAAGATTATCACCACAAGTCAACAACAATGTCAGAAGATTCACCTACGACTGTGTTTCTTGCTATTTATATCATCACATTCGTGATTGGATTTCCTAGTAGCGTGCTGGCGTTCTCCTCGTGCATTCGTAAGATTCACAGCAAACCCATCCCCATTGACATATTCATGCTGAACCTCGCTATTTCCGACATCATCTTCCTCACCTTCCTGCCTATCAAGATGAAAGAGGCCACCGATGACATGGTTTGGAACATGCCCCAATTCCTTTGTGACTTCCATTTGTTTGTGTTCTTTCTTCCCGTCTATTCCAGCAGCCTGTTCTTGACAGCTATAAGCGTTGAGCGCTATGTGTGTATAGCGTTTCCAGTCAAGTATAAAAGTCCGAGGAGAATCATTTACACAATACCTATATGTGTAGCCATCTGGTTGGCTGTTGCAGGAACTTCTGTATTGGTTTACAAGGCAGGACACCCAGATCCTGATGGAGCGGACAACTCCACTTATCAACCTCCTCTGGTGACAGAGCCTAAGACATGTTACAGTAATTTCACTGCAAAACAGCTCAAGGAACTGCTCCCAGTGAGGTTGGGTTTAGCAGTAGCATATTTCTTTCTACTTCTTCTTACCTGCTTTTTCTGTTACATCAATTTCATTTATATTTTGTTAAAGCGTCGTTTCATCAAACGACAACGCAAACTCCGTGCAATTGGACTGGCTCTGGGGACTCTCCTGGTGTTTGCCAGTAGTTTTGCGCCCTACAATATATCACATTTAGTGGGCTTCATCAAAAAAGAAAGTCCAAAGTGGCGCATGACAGCTTTAATACTGTGCACTTTAAATGCATGTTATGATCCTATTATATTTTTCTGTATCTCTCGGGAGATGAGAAGGACTATCAAAGTATGTGCAAAGGCCTTAATTTGGTTGTATACCAATTTAAAATAATTTATTGTTGTTTAAAACAAATACACAGAGATATCATATTATGGTTACCTAAACTTCAAATAAAAGAGCTGGGGATGTTTTTTTAATGTAATGATAGCCTATGCAGCCATGCATTCTGAATGATTTGAAGTGCTCAAAACACCACAGGCTGGCCTCACCTGCTGGCTAAAATGATGTAATGCAACAAAATCTCAGCCCAAACTCAGCTTTTACAAATCAATTGCAAATGTTTTCATGAAAAGTATTGTATTAAATGTAATTTACAAATAATTAAATAATATCAAATGTTTAGGTTTTGTGAAATCTGTGCTCTTTTATTAATATGTAGCTCTTGTTGATAGTTAGACTGAATTAAAAGCAATTAAGTATCATTCTCCTTTTTGTATTATACACACACGCATTACACGTATTACAAGTAGTACAATGAAATTTATAAAAAAATATCCTACACAAATTTAAAGGTTCAATAAATAATTATGACGAGAATGAAATGTAAATATTGAGCATTTCCTAGTTCAGATGTCAAAATGCCATTGAAATTTGAGTTGTTATTGTGAATCAAAAATAGGGACCTATTATTATCATAACTAATACTACGTTTTATGATGTTTGCAGGTCAAATGGACCCGAACAGGTTTTAATAGAACATCACGTTATGATAACCAGTAAATAACCAATGAAATTAAAACAAAACACTATTATCAAGAAAGAATGACTTTACAAAAACTATACATATATATATATATATATATATATATATATATATATATATATATATATATATATATATATATATATATATAATGCAATTATAAAATGTGACTATATATATATATATATATATATAAAATGCAATTATATATATATATATATATATATATATATATATATATATATATATATATATATATAGTCACATTTTATAATTGCATTTTAACAAAATGTGAAAATACTGATATGCAATCATTTACACTTTTTTGAAAAAGGTTATGCAAAGTCCCACTTATGTTTATGCTATTAAAAGTGAATCTTTATTCAGTCCCTAATTTGTTAACTATTGTGCATTACAAAGTACAAATTATGTACTTTGTGCATGAGTTATTGATGAAAGTGAACTTGTTTTTTTATTAATATTGTGGTGTACTTTCACTCTCGTGGGGTTTGTTGCACAATTACATACTAAGTAGAGATAAGATTATAACGCTAAACTGTTTGAGCTACAGGAAAGCAACTATGGGTGTTCTATAGCCATTGAGCGTGTGTATACTAAACTTTGCAGGAAGTGAACTCTCCAGGAGTAGGAATGTAACCCTGAGCAACAGGAAATAAGCTCTTTTGTGGAAGTTGTAAAATTAGCTTTTAATTAGTCTCATAACGCACCTACTGTATTAAACGTCCTTTAATTTCAAAGAAAGTTGTAAAATTATGTTGTCTGTTTCAAGTTGTATTTAAACACTAAAAGAAATTACCCTTTGGCTTTTTTAGAGTAAATTACTTATTTATTTTACTGACAAACACATATTACTGGCAAATTGAAATGTCTAACAGCCTGTATCAAATGATAAGCCAATTTAGGGTTGTCAATATTTTTTATAAACGCTTTGTTATAGTGGTCGAAACTCTCTTCACATAAGTGGACTAAATATTTATTTTAAAAAAATTACAAATATCTTCTGTTGAATTTTAAGGACATTTAAAGGATCACCTGTCCTGAATTTTAAGGATTTAAAATCTCCATAGCTCCATGTTCGTGCATGCATCATGTTATCAGAGCATTCCATAAGGCTATGAGTGTCACGTCTCGACAAACAGGGAGGACTCAATTGCAGTGAAAGGACGATTTATTATAACAAAAGAACATAACACACAAAATAAAAGAACCCACGAGGGGGAAAACACAACGTAAACAAAGATCGTAACTGAACATAAAACAAACCAGGGCAAGGAACCCAACAGAACCACATGAAAGACAACAAGACCACGACGGACTGCAAACACAAGGGCTATACATAGGGAACACATTAGGAAAAGTAACGAGCTGAGAACAGCTGACAACACTCTAGGGAAACGAGGTAACTGTCATGATCGACTACAGACAACAGACGTGAGTAAGCTTAAGTTTTATTGAAGAAGCACACCGGGTATGGCAATAGAGGCAAAGGCTGGAATTGAGCTGAGGAAGGTTCACGGAGGCTGAGATGTGAGGAGAACGCTGGAGCACGGGAGAATTGACACAGGATTCTCGGGATGCGATCCCTTAGGGAGATTACAAGCGAGCGTGAGTCTGTGAGGCATGCGCTGGATAGCGAGTGCTAAGACCAGACGCCGAGCACTGTTTACTGGCTGGATTTATAGGGAGATACTGATGATGAACAGGTGCGAATGATTAGAATTCAGGGGATTGGGAGCGAGTAGGTGGAGCGTAGGAGTCTGGTGCGAGGGGTGAACATAATAACATAATAAAACATAATTGTGAAATGGCATCTTAGTTCACATTCTCAGACTAAAATTTTGTGTTTGTAAACGCTATCAATGCCAAAATGAATCTGCAGCAGTCAGGGGATAGGGGAGCGCGGGGACAAACGTAACACTTTTTGGTTTTAGCTGAACAAAGTAATTGGGTTAGACAAACCATATTTTTATACAAACAACACACAAGCCTCTCCTACAAATGAGCACTGGTTTGATGTTTGTTGGACCTACAGTTTCTGCGCAGTATCACCAAAAGCGCAAGGAGTGAAATGTGACAACTTACCCCGTTTGCGGGGCTCGTTGTAACAGTTGTTAGTTGTAACACCATGTTATCCAATGGGTGTTCATTGACGGATTTTTATTTCTTAATAAAAGTTGAGTCTTAATGATTATAAGCATAACTTATGAATGGAATAATTTTTTTATTTTATTTATTACATTGTTATGCTTTGAACAATGTAATGACATGAAAAACGTTTTAATAGGTTAATACAATGCAAAATATATGATGCGGCTTAGTTGTAACACCGTGTTACAACTAACCCCGTGCTGTCTTGTTCACTTCAGGACCGGATAGCAGTCACTGTGTGTTTTTCACATCTTTCAAAATGGTACCATCTTTTACCATCAAGAAGATGGTAATCATAACAATATAAGATTGGACTAACATACTTTCACACATTCTATGAAAATTGAAAAACAACTACTATAACAAAAAATATTTTCATGCTTTCAAAAGAGTTTTTCCTGTGGTTCTCATCCAAATTTCTCTGAAATTTCTCGAAAGATGGCCAGAAGACGTGTGCAAACAGTGTGGTGAAAAGCCCGTTAGCACGTCATATTTAAGACCGTGCAACTATCTAAAAAGTCTGTGTTACTATTTACCCCCCGTTACTTTGTGCCCCGCGCTCCCCTACAACTTAAACTCTGTAAGTTGTTTACGTTCATTACCATTGTAATGTTATGGGCTTTGAGACATGAGGTAATTTAACACTGCAGCTCATCTCGTGACAATTTACAGACTCTGCTGTGTGTGTTCATGTGTTGTGGAGTGTGGAATCAAAGCTAGCTTGCTTTTTCTGAAACTGCCTACATACCTATAGTTACAGAGAGACCATCAAAATGTTGTTGCCAGTATCTATTTGAATGATTCACGAATCAATTCAATATACTATTCAATATACTATATACTAGCAGCTGAATCTTTTCTCATTGATATTTTTTCCCATGTACACACACACAATAATTTTGAAACAACATCACTTATCACTTATGATAAGCGGTTTCACTTATGAGAACTGAAAAATTCCCCACAAGGATAAGGATTCTTGCCATTTACGTGGACACACACACACACACACACACACACAAAATAAACACTTGCTTCTTATCTTGCCACTATGTTCCATATGTTCTTTGGGCACCTCATACGGGGTATATGTGGCAGTTATAACAACTTCCTGTGTTCTCACTGACTGTTCTCAGGGGGGTTGCCAAGAGACATTGTTTGAAGAAGTTCTGTGTTACAGATTATGTTCTGAATTGATTAAATTTCCGCTCTTTTGAGATGTAGCACCCATCACGTAGTCTAATTATGCAGTCAGAATGTCTAGGGGAGAAGTGAAGGGAGCTCGCAGACACTGTGTGAAACTGGTGAGACGCAAAATGCTGCAATTTCCTGCATTGTAAAGGTGAGAATCTTTTTGAGAATATTTTTTCAGTTTCAGGAATGTTGCAAGAATTGATTTTATTATAATACACAAATAGAATTTTTGTTACATGATGATCACGTAAAAAACGAAATTGGAAACTTTCCCACTGCTTTTATAATGAATTGTTTCTGCTTTTTAAGCACCTTTTATGTTTGTATTATTTTACCCAAAGCTAGACTTTAAATATTATAATATGAAAATCAATAATGCTTGTTTAAAACTTAGATGATCAAAGGAGTAAAATATAATTAGTTTAGTTTAGTTGTAATCATTTATGACTGTCCCACAGTTATACTAACTATAAGCAACATTGCAACTATGTCCACTTATTCCAACCATAACCTAATAACCAGTCAACTAATGCTCAATTAACACTCTAATGAGAGTTAGTGACATGTTGTTGCAACGTTACTTATAGTCAACAGAATGTGTTGAAGGGACCATAAATATAAAGTGAAACCAATATTTTTATCACAAAAATTGTATTTCTGCAACTGAATTTTTGAAACCGCAGAATACTATTAAACACAAAATGATAAACTATTAAAGCACAATAATTATGAACCAATAAAATTAGTTGTTTTTAAGTCAACAGAGCCAGACATGCCCATAACTGACTAAATAAAATCACTCTTTTCATATATAACACAATGGTGAATGAATCACTGTTGCCAAGGAATTTTTACTGTTCTGTTGGTTGGAATCGTTTTACGTAAGTTAATTTCAAAATGTTAGTAAATTCAGACTCAATTTCAACATTACTTTTAATTGAAATTTGTTTACTAAACCCAGTTTTTGATCATTATTAACCACTGATAATGACAAAAGCAAAGCTGTGGGTTTATTTTTTAATTTGTCTGTTATCACCATACTTATTGACCTTCGCTGTTCTGTTCTCTGCAGTGTTTCTACCACCTGTTGACCATCTGTGAGGTACAGACTAATGGCCAAGCTGATCTACCAGGTTCTCTTGTTGTTCTACATCCTCACCTTCTTGATCGGCCTTCCTGCCAACATCCTAGCGTTCTTTACCTTCTGTCGAAAAATTAACCGCAAGCCCACCCCTATTGACATTCTCCTGCTAAACCTGACCATATCTGACCTCATCTTCCTCGCAGTCCTGCCTTTCAAGATGAAGGAGGCCATTGACAACTTACACTGGAGCCTTCCCTTTTACCTGTGCTCCATTAGTAGTTTCCTTTTCTTCTCCACCATCTACACCAGCACATTATTTCTGACTGCGATAAGCATAGAACGCTATCTAGGCGTTGCGTTTCCGATCCGATACGCTTTAGGCCGCCGACCACGCAACGCTGTGATTGCAAGCTGCTTCCTCTGGCTTCTAGGATCTCTCAACCTCAGTATTGTGTACATTGTGCCATACATAAACTCAAATGACAACTCAAGCAACAGCAAGCTACAGCCCAATCCCCACGTGAGAATTTGCTACGATAATTTCACCAAAGAGCAGCTGGACATTCTACTTCCTGTTCGTCTGGAACTTTTTCTTCTGCTTTTCTGTGTACCCCTCCTCATCTGCTGCTTCTGCTATATAAACTTCATTCGAATTCTCTCCAATCTACCTCATCTCGGAAGACGGCGTAGACTCAGGGCCATTGGGCTTGCGGTTGGGACTCTGTTGGTTTTCACCTTCTCCTTCAGCCCCTATAATGTCTCGCATGTGGTTGGTTTCATCCATGAAAATAGCGAGGAGTGGCGTAACTTGGCTTTAATCTCCAGCACCCTAAACGCCTGTTTGGACCCCATCATCTTTTACTTTTCCTCGTCTGCTGTTCGCAGTGCCATACGAGCATGTGTCAATGGTCTAAAAGAGAAAATGCATATTATATCATGCAGAAGATGTTGTCCTGCTGGCCCTTCCAAAACTGAGGCCTATAAGGACACAAACCCGCCTATTGGCCTGGGATGAATTTAACTATAGAAAGTGCATTTACTGTGAAGTTTACTTAATGAGAAGTAAATTAATTTGGGATTTAAAATAGATTTCTTTATGAGAAGAACTGTGATCTCCCCCAACACAAATTAACAGAATAAAATGTGCAGGAATTCATCACTTTGAATAGTTTTTACTTTTGTTAGTTTATTTTGGTCCTACGATGTGACCAATTACTTTTTAAAAGTACAAATATTAAATCTAGTCTTGATTAATATGAGGTCATAAAGAGGCTGAAAGCCTTATAGTTGTGAACTACTTCACAAAATATTAATCTCAGGATACACTATGAAAATAAATTAGTCTAGAAACAGTTGTTTCAGTTGAGAAATACATTTACCAAGTAATACTCTGAAGTAAATGTGAAATTTTGATGTAGAAAAACTTAATATTGGTTTTATTTACAACAGTGTGTTATCTTTCCAAAAGTATTTAATGTCAAATACTCATTTATGGAAGTGACGTTCTTTCCCGAAGCGAACATGTGCATTCACTTGTTGTAACACACATCATCAAATTATAAACAAAGCTTTCTGAGTTCTGTAGTAAAGTTATTATTCTTATTCAGTAGTAAAGTAATTATTCTTGACCTCTGGCATTAAATAAGGAGCTTATAACCATTGTTTACCAATGCAGATTTCATTGTATTGAGCCTTTTGACTCCTCTCTAATGATGGCACAATATTTGCATTTGCTGATAACAAATGTCCAATAAATAATATTTATTATACAGATTATTTCATTTTATTGTCTTACCGTGATTAAAATCCTACCGTTATCTTTTTGTTATTTTTTTAATATCGAATTATCACCCTTCCCATGACCAGTCACAAAATCCCAATAAAGTCCCCTTTATTTATATAGCGCTTTTTACAATACAAATTGTTTCAAAGCAGCTTTACAGTCATTGTCATTGTCGAGATCAGTTCAGTTCTCATACAATGGTGTCAATGCAGTCAGATGATCAATAATGTTGCTGAATTTTAAGTGTCCCCAACTAAGCAAGCCAGAGGCGACAGTGGCAAGGAACCAAAACTCTGAATGGAGAAAAAAAAAACTTGGGAGAAACCAGACTCAGTCGGGGGGCCAGTTCTCCTCTGGCCAACAAACAAACAGTGCATGATTAGGATTCAGACAGCATTACAGGTTAGAAGTCAGATTGGGATCTGAACATTCAACAAATTTACCGGTAATACAGTTCCATCTGGCTGAAGATTGGATTCATCATGCCCTTATAATATTTATCATAGAAACAATCAATTTAAATATAAAATATGTTTAATATACAAATATAAAATGTATAAATAATACAAATAAATACAATCAGAATATAATAATAAATAACTATAACAAATAAATAAATAAATAAATATACAAAAATACATCATTTCGGGGCATCTCTTTGGTTGCTGCATGTTCAGTCCAAAAAGTCTTTCCCGAGGAGAGCCCCCTAATTTATATTCACATATTTACATTATCATTTTCACATTTTGCAATGTGTTCGCCAATGTGCTTCTTCAAACTGTGGAGGTTACTTGGAATAGACTGTCTCTGTGTCCCTGTTTCATTATTATCTTCTTCGCACAAAACAAAAGGTTTTTATGTTTTCTTGTTTCAACCTTTGACGGGACATTTTCACTCTGATGCTTCCATGATCCTCCTGTTACCATGGGATGATAGTCACAAAACTCATTCCATGATTTATAACACTCCATCAGTAAGATGTTGTGGAAAAACATGTCAGGATTCCTAATCACTTCCGAGTACAAAATGGCACATATTGCAATGGCATCTTGAGGGATCTTTACACAAGATTTTACTTTGTCAAGGTTTCCCACCATGTAGTTCCAAAGTGTCTCAGAACACCTTTTACTGAACTCTTTTGACGTTTTCATTGTTGCATAGTTAACATTTCTGTCATTTTTCTCATTGTTTTTGGCTGAAAAACAGTACAGATCTCGTCCTTGCAACCGTATTTGGAAATCACCAACTGAAAATATAACATCCTGCATACTATGCTTTTTCTGTTCAAGTAAAGAATAAATTACTTTGGCATAGTGGGAAAACCCGGTTATAAGGATGGGTTCACTGTTGTTATTGTTTAAGTCCAATTTTTCGATTTCCGACCTTTCAGCATTGCCTTTAATTTTCGGAATCGCACACCCTTCCCAGGACGTACGCACTTCAAAAGGTTGGTCAGGTATTTTTGCTGTGGAGTTTTGAGTATCTGATCTTTGATCAAATGTATCAGCAGTCTCATTCAAAAATTTCTTCTTGTCCATAACCTCTTGTTTGAATGATAGAGCGACTTGTGGCCTGCTTTCACTCCCCTCACAATCAGACTGCTAGAAAATTCAAAAAACAAACTTGAGCTTTACACGCACAGGCACATACACTTGGTATTCATATTGATATTTAAATTTGTTCAACATATCTAACTTACATTGTTCCTTCTCTCCTCCCAACATGAGCTTAGGATCTTAGGCTCTTCGTAGTCTGCGTGCTGACCGTAGTCACTGACATGCAAAGAAACAAAAGTTAGGCTGTGTAGTAGCCTCATAAAATCATGAGTATAATCTTGACCAACATTGACTATATTTAAAATATTTTCAGTGATAAGCAATTTCAAGAAAAAAAACACGTGGAAGTCCAAGTGATCTAACCCGTCAACCAAGTGATTAACAAAGATATGCTTCAGACTGTCTGCTCTTGTTTGGAAAATTACTGGTTTTGTTTATCTTTCTTTCTTAGCCAATCAGAATCATTTAAACGTCATCATTGACGTGGTTAGCACCCTCTGTTAGAGTATAATTTCTGTAACAATGTTATTGTATGTGGGGCGGCCTACAAACTCCTTGTGAGACTTGAAGCTGGCTTCTGCTGATGAAACTGCAAACTAAACTTCACTAAAATGTCTTCTATTGACTGCACTTCTGACTCCTGACTCTTCATTCAACATATCTGGTCCTCGGGTCTTAACTGTAAATCCCCTACGGTGTATTCAGGTAACAGCTTATTTGGTATTTTTAAATTCGGGCAAAATAATGTTGACTGTTTTTAGAGTAAATACACAAGTAAAATAGTGTGAAATTCTTTGATTTAGCCTACCCTTTTCTTATCCTTTTGCCATTTCCCGGAATGAAAGTTTCGTCTTCAGGTTGGCAGTCACATAAAGGTCTCCTAATTATATCAAAAAATAGTAAAAACAACAGTGAATATCACACGGGCATTTGCTGTACATTTACATTATAATAAACATAAAAACATGCGGAATGAACCGACTGCCTTTACTTGTCAAATGCATTGTAGTAAAACTAAACTGAGGAACAATAATAATAAATAGTAAAATAATAATAGTAAATAATACTAATTACTATATACAATTTTAATTTGATTACCATATGATCAAACTGAGGAAGGCAAAGAACTTACTTTGGTGATTTGAGAGATGGCAAACATGGCCCCTCTTTATGAGGGAGTGATCTGACATTGTGAACATCTGTTTAACAGGCAAAGAACAAATAATTAAAATGTTCAGTTGTGTTGAATTTAGCCTGTGAGTTAATATTTGTAAGCAGTCTATGACAGCAGTGTAGTTGGCCTTATCATTTACCAAGCAAAGGTACTTGTCAAATATTACACACGTTTTGACAGAGTATTGAATGTAACTAATTTATCCTTGCATAATGTCATGAAAAATTTAGCAACATATGAATAACAATGGACCTCTTTTGTTCTGTTTGGTTGTGTTATCCTCCTCAGATGAAGGCTCAGCATTCAGGTTGGTCTCAGGAAAGCAATCTTCCTCTGAATCACAGCAGGTTTCAACTGAGACTGCATTTTCAGAAGAGGTCTTCACTGCTTTGCTGATGCTGAAAAATTATTGATGGTTTCTGAAGATCTGAGCTATGCATAAAAAAAGAAGAAATCAATCGCAATTGCACATTATTCTTACCTAGAGATGATCTTCTTTGTTTGGTCTTTTTTGTTTGTCACGCGCAACACTGAATGTGGTGTGGATGGTTGGATTGGTGTGTTCCTCAATGAGTCTTCTTCATTGCATGTTCTTGAGAATGAGAACAAGAGCGAAACTGTTCAGAAACATGCCATCATGTGCTCCAGATTTGACAGATGATGAGGAATCCATGAAGGAAGAAAAGCTGAAGCAGAACATTTCTTCAAAGAAACGGCACAATTGATACACTTTTAAAAGGCATCAGTTCCTTTTCTTCAAAACAGCAGAAAATCCTGATATTTTTGGATGGAAGCTTTTGGATACATGTAAGCATCTACCAGAGTGCTGATGCCAAGTAAAACATCCCTTTGAGACAAATCTTGTAGACAATGCCACATGCTGTGACCGTTTCAGATATTTACATCAAAATAAGGTTTTCTTCTTGGTAATTCTAATACACCATGTATATTAGTGATCATTTTCAAGTCCTGCTGTTTATGTAACAAAGAAAACTTCCCTCCAAAAAATCTGATACATCCAGTCAGATTCCACATCATACAACACATTTATACTGGGGATCAAATGGCTTGCAGATCTTGTCCTTGATAAAGCATTGGCACAGGGTTGATTATGCTTTGGCTTTTAAGAAAGCAAACATCTAGTCCTTTGCCCACTGCATTCTTCTTCTATTGTATCCCAAACATTTGAGAAAATAGTTCTTGAAACTAGTTCTTGCCAATACCAAGGCAGGGGATGAGAAGGTGCGTGTCCTCCAATATAAAGCACACTGACAGGCATTCATTGACATAATGTTGCTTGTTAGAAATCCTCCAAATTTCATGATTTTTGCAAAAGTTGACATTCCAAATACACGTCCCATTCCTTTTGTTATCAAGTATTGAATAATGGCCTTATTTCAGAGATGAAAAAAGTCAATCTTCATTCACTAAAACTCCATTGCAGCCTAACACATTGACACACAGGTGTATTGTCCTTGGTTTCCTGGAGTTTAATCACATGGAAGGTTGCACTTACATAATCGCAATCTCTTTCCCGCATGTAGACCCGTCTCCGGACTGCTTTTCTTCATTGTGCGGTGTAACCGACAAGTCCACTGCAGTTGTCCATATATCCAAAGGAAAAGATGCTTTGTTGTTTTTCTTTTAAAAATGTACTCTGGTCATTTTGTTGTAGTATTTTATTATGTTTTTGTTTAAAAGGTGGTTCCATTTAAATTTTATTAGCTCCACAGACAGAAGTATTACAGTTTGAATAAAGGACCTCCAGAGAGTTCACCCTTTTCATATCAATGCATCCAGTGCTTGAAGTGATTAGAGACCTAATGTGTGTGTGCTCTGTGTGAGAGAGACCCAGCGTGTCATGCACCCGAAAGTGAACTTACAGGTTCAGTGTCAGTATTTCTCGCGCAGGACAGAAGAAAGTACCGAGCTGCTGCTACGTCAGAATTTCTGGTACTGCATATCACAATATTGCCAGCACTGTATACTGGTCAGTACCGTCCCACTTCAAGCACTGCATCTACATCTTAACATGACTTGATAAGTTTCAACCCCCTGCTGATGGTTAGGTTTGTCCATCATCGTATTAGACCAACTCATTCAGCTTGGAGTGTTGAGGATCTGTTGAGGATCTGAGAGCGCATCATCATCACTGGTCCTGTTGCTGGCAGCACATGATAATGTGAAGGTTAAGTCAGTTCTCCTCAGCACTGCCATGAAGCCATTAAAAAGGCCATTGTTCATTCCGAGATCCTATGATGGGATAAGTTATAGACCCGCCTCCTCCAAGACAATGTAGCAGCAAGATTGCTTAGAATACTTTTCTTTGTCTCAGACATTGATGTAGCTGGATTTTGTATTTTTTGGTCTTCAAAGCTGTGTCCATTCATCGCATCCTCTGCTGTCAGGTTTAGACGGAGTTTTCAAAGGCAGAGCCTTGATTGGGTTCCAAAGAATGTTCTCACATGAGCTTCTGGTGGATGGAATGTGACTTTGAGATGTCAGGTGTCATGTTCACCTGGTTAAGCGAGGAGTGGGTTGAATACTTATCAAGTCATTTCAGTTTATATTTTGGTCTCCTTTTTATTCAAGAATTGGAGATCTCCATTTTAAAATTTTAATCAATTAATTAGTTACTTACATTTCAGTCCACTTTTGTAATTGGAATAATTGAAAAGAAGGATGACACTCTCTTGACACTGTATATTGCACATCTGGCCGCCAAAATGTTTCCAAGAACATTTGTTTACATTACTATATTACTAGTATAGGGGCTTCATATGATGCAACAAGTATTATTATCATTATTATTATTATTATTCAATTTTGTTTCACATTCAGCAGCCAGAATTATACTATCTCTATTCAAACATACAAGGAAAAAGTTTTTTGTTTTTTTTATTTCTTGATAAAAAGAAACTAAACTCTCTAGAAGGTGCTTGGTTGTTTTATTACGTTAGGAATTCTGGGTAATTATAGGTGTGTCAAATGCATCAATTGTGGATGGATCTATATTTTCAAAAAGTATGCATTTCAAAATATTTTCAATAAATTGTTAGACAATTAAAGTTAAAATCACCTTTAGCTTCAATATTATGCCAGTAAAAATAAACTAATTGGATTGAAGTAACCCAACTTTTGAAGTGTTACAAATTGGATATTCAACCCACCATTTCTAGAGAGCATTGTGGAACCACCCTTGAAACAGTTCTTACACAATATAAAACATACAGTACAATTGTAACATTTAAACATTAACGAAGATAAAACAAACCCATCGATGTGCTCTGTGCACGTTTGTTGCTCTTGTTTCCATCCTTGGAGCAATACTGATTTTGACAGTGGAGTTTTGGATGATGGCACATCTCATCCAAATGTGTTTTTTTCTGATAGACAAAACATATTATACAAGTTTCATACATTATAGCACTGTATCAGAAGATCTGTCTTGCTTAGCCAGTGTAGCTTTTGTTCAACTGTCTAGAACTGTGTTAATCATTTTTGGTACAGAGAATTGATGATGCTTATATTGTTTCAGTTGTGGTCCTGCAGTCTTTGCTCTCACCTTCATCCTTGATGATCCCCCTCCTCCTTTTCTTGGGTTTTTGTGATTCCTGCAAAGGATTGATTCAAGAGGCATGAAATGAAATACTATTTTCAAAGAACAGAAAAAGCTAAACAAAACTCTTGCATATTTGCAATTTCACTACTTGTTCATTTTATTAGGGATACATACTGTAAGTCGTTATTTAGTAAGTATATTAATAACAATGTACTAGTAGTAAACTTGTAAGTGTCCTATTTTAATACTGCTTGGGATTAAATTGGCCCAATTTCTATTATATAAAAGTGTATGTTTATGTGTACTATAAGTGTAATACCGTAGTAAGCTTTAAGAGTACAACTAGTTCACAACTATTTTTCTCCTTTGAACTGCATCTGTACTACAAGTGAAGTATTATACTACAAGTATACCAATAAAAATGTATGTGAACATAACATCATACTTACAGGTTACCATTTATTATTATTTTTGCACTTTAAGTATACTACTATGTTCCTATTTAGGCATTAATTTTTTTTATACTTTAGATATTCATTTTTACTTAAAATTATACCTTTACCTGTAATTTAACACTTGAATGTGGGTTTAATAAAAAAAAAGCAACATTTTAAAGAAACAACTGAGAATCTTTTTTTCAAACATGATGAATGATGATCAAAACACAGATAGAGTAAATCAAGTCCATCAACTCCCCCAATGCTTCACAGTCGTTAACCCTTTCAGGGTCAACATTTCATTCAGTAACATTAGGCAGTTTTGATTTATATGCTATTTAATGTCTTCTATCACTTGTTTCTGTTTCTTCACCTGTGTTTTGATTTCTAGATTTTGCACTCTTTCAAAAGATCCATAATAGCGTCTATATGACACTACTGTATAACAGTGAAACCATGGATAGCCGAAAATTCAGTGGTGGGGAAAGAGTAAAGTGCATTTAAACTAAATTCATATATACACTACTAGTGGACTAGTCAACACAAAAAATCAGTTTGCTCCGAATTAGAAACAAATCTGTTAAAAATCTATATTTTCAAACAATGACAGTATTTAAAACGATGTGGAAAAAAGAGTATTTGACAGGCTACTCAATCAAAAGTGTAAACACAACTACAAGCCAAGTATACTTAGAATACCTAGTTATACTTTTAAGTGAATCTCGATCAAAAGCACAAGTACCGTATTTTTTGCCATATAAACGTTCCGGAACATAAGACGCACCCAATTTTAAAGGAGGAAAATCTAGAAAAAAAAGATTCTGAACCAAATACTGTAGTAAAATATTTTATATCAACTGTATAAAGTTAACAGCACAAAAACCATAAAACAATTTTATGCCAACCATGTAACATATTAAGAACTATCTTTACTCTCATTAACAGTCAGTAAAGTCAGTAAACAGTGAAAGTAACAAAAATAAGGCTGTAATGTTTTTATTCGAACTCCAATAATTTGTGTATAAACCGGGAAGTAGGGTGTTGTACCGAAATCTGACTCCCCAGACAAATCTCACTCCCCTCACTCTCTGTGAGTCACGCCTCTTTCTCTCGGTTTCGTTTCACTCTTAGTTTCGTTTCACTTCTCTCTGACGCACGGCTCGTCTCCCGACTCTCTCCCGCTGCACCACCTCGCTGAACCACGCCCCCCTCGCTACAGTCATCACTGTAAAGTCCACCAATGTCCCCCACTCGTTATCACCACGGCTACGGCCGTGGCTGCGCTTCGCGGATTCTTTATATTCGTCGGATAGGACGCACCAACTTTTTCCTCCCAGTTTTGAGGAAGAAAAAATGCGTCTAATGCGGCGAAAAATACGGTATAGGCCAAATAGACATTTCTCTCAGTATAAGTCTTAAGTATACTTAAGTGCAATTTTAAGTATTTCTGAAGATTACATAAAATGTAGACTGAAAGTATACTTTTTTTTGTTTTGTTTAAGTACAGTATACTAATAGCTCACTTGAATAAACTTCTTTTTCGTAAGGGTATTGCCAGGTGTAAAAGGATGTTGGTGTGGGATGATTAGGGATGAATGATTGGGATGAACGGCAAGGAGAGCAGGGTTCAACCGAAAAACTCACTTTATTCAACAAAAACGAAAAAACTTTAAACATAAACTAAAAGGGCACACTTGCGCAAAACAGACGATAACGCAAAGAACTAGGAAACCACGGAGAACACGGAGAACAAGGAGCACGAGGAGCATAATCACAAACAACAAAACATGTTCAACAACTGACAAAGACAAAGGAACACAGAGCTTTTATACACAAGATAACAGGGAACATGTGACGAGACTAACAAGGGGAGTGGCTGACGTGACAGGTGAAGAAAATTACAATGAGATCACACACGAGACTGTGACATCAGGGTCCTGTTCTGACAGGCTTGTTTACAAGTTAACTTTTATATTTTTAATTTACATTTCTCTTTCTTTTGTTTCCTTTTCAAATTCCAGTTACATAGTTAGTTTGCATTTTCCCTAGTCATAGTATTGTCAGTTTTTATATTGTTTTTGTTTATCTTTTATCATCTTGTCTTGAGTGTTGCTTCCTGCCCTGGATCCTGTTCCAACCTGGTCATTGATTCTCCTGGCCTAGCAGCTAGTCTGGTACTACATCAAGTCTCTTCACAAACTGTCAAGCCTCTGTTTGCCTGTGCTGCTGCCTTCTCTCCACCATTGCATCAAATGCGACCAGCCAGTTCTCCTATCGTGTGCCCTGCCATACTATCTGGCCTGTCACTACACAATTACCTTCTTGCGCCTTGTCTACTGTCCTGTCAATAAATTGTCTTCACTCATCTCTGCCTTTGGGTCCTCTCCCATTCAAAATTCTTGACAGAACAAAACAGCCAACACCGGACCCATCAGAACGAGTATCAATATTTTGACACCCACCAATGCTCAAGAGAGACTGGCCCATCAACAGTGGCTGGCTGCACTTTGTCAGGGCTTTTCCCAGATGTTTAAAACAATGGCCAGGGTCCTTGATTGTCAGAATCACACCCTAAAGGACATCTTCAACTTCTGTATGGTTGATCCCTTGCCCCAAAGGGAAGTGGAACAACTAAGCATCCTGGACTTCAGAAACCTCTCCAATAACAGTGGAGTCCACTTATCTCGACCTTAACTCGCCAACCCTATTATGTCAACGTTTTTGAAGTGGAACCGCTAAACTCCCTATTTGTCTCAGTATTTTCTTATGGGTTATGTTGATTCTTTCATGTTGCACCCTAGTATCTCGAGCGCATCTGCAGTGAGTGTGTGTTCAGTGAAGCATGATTGTCCAGGAATTCCCAGATTACATTGACATCGACAAAGACGTTGTTACTGATAGAAGCGTTTGTTTTCAAGCAAACCGTTAAAGGCAAAAAGCAACAAAGCATTTTAGATTTTGTAAAGAAACCATATTAACCGCGTGTGCAATACTATTCAGAACTGTCAGAGCGAGATGACTGTGTTTTGAGCGAATGTGTTTACACGTGTGTAGTGACTATGTTTATGCTGTGAGCGAAATTGTGTTTGCAGTGTTGGAGAATATAATTAAAGGTTTGTATCGAGAATCAAAGGTGTTTTTATTGTATACTGGTAAATCTCTGCTGTTAGTTTGTGCACATATGCCTTTTGTTGTTAGCAAACATATACAGTGTATGTACATTTTTATAGCATGCCGATCGCTTCATCAAACAAATCGCCATATTGGCTGTTGGTTATCTCGATCCTCGGTTATCTCGATGCTTTTTTGCAAGCCCTGATGCCGGATTCCACTGTACCTACATCACCGCAAGGATTGGCAGATTCGGAAACTGCCAGATCCTGTCTGTAGTGACTGTAGCTCATGGCTTTGTCTTTGTTTGTGTTGGCCATGTGCTCCTCTTGTCCTGCCTCATTTCTAATTTCCCTTGTCTAGTCCTGATTTGCTTGAGTGTTTTCACATGCTCCTCGTGTGCTCTGCTCCATTTGCATTGTGCTCCCTTCCCGTGTTTTGTTTCTGTCCAGATTTGAGTGCTTATTTTTCTCTCTAGTTCCCTGCAAGGTTTCGGTTTAGGTACAGTCACTTCATTCAAGAATTTGTTTCTTTTTCTTTTCTCTTGTTTGCAAGTTAAGATACAGTTGAAAATGTATTTCTCTTTATTTACTTTTCAAATTCTAGTTATATAGTTAGTTTGTACTTTTCTTAGTCATGGTTTTGCCATTTTTATATTGCTCTCGTTTGTGTTTCTCCGGTGTTGTATGGGTTCCTGCCTTGCATCCTGTGCCACCCTGGTCATTGATTCTCCTGACCTATCAGCTAGTCTTGTGCTACATAAAGTCTCATCAGTGTCAAGCCTCTGGTTCCCTGAGCCTCTGCTGTTGAAGTGTTTATTGCATGAATATTGCATGAATAATAAGTATTTTATTATATTTCAACTGTATGATATATACTATTATTTTATCTGTATGGTGATATTCAGCAGAGAAAGTGCTGATGTCTGCAAAAGGCTGGAAGCACACCCACCTCATGGTGTTGGGGGTTGAACCCATATATGGACATAAAGTGCTGAATTCAGGCCAATTGGACAATGTATGGAGAAAAATAAACAATAACGTAATGCGTTTAGAATGTCTAGAAACGGGGTATATAATGAGGGATTTCCCTGTTTTGTGAGGAGATCTGCAGATCGACTCGGTTTTGTTTGAAAGAATAAAACCCATATTCTGGCATCAAAGACCTTTGAGAAGTGTTATTTGTCTGAAGAGAAAACTACAACACTTGATCCACAACACTGCCTGGTCTCCACCATTGCATCACATACCTGCCAGTATTCCTATTGTGTGCCCTGCTATACTGTTTGGCCAGTCACTACACTTTTACCTTCTTGTGCCTTATCTACTGTCCTAATTTTCTATACATTTCTTCACCCGTCTCTGTATTTGGGTCCTTTACCGTTGTTCATAATTCCTAACAGGCATTATTAAACTCCCCCTAAAGTCAATCATTTTAATCCTTAAAACTCATCTTTGATCATCAAAATTACATATTTGAATTATATTATTTCCTGGGAAAATAGCTTAAATGTTACTACTAACAGACAATAATGAATTTCATATGCATCTGCTGCACATTTACATTGTAATAAACATACGCTTATGTGGAATGAACTGAAACAGAGGTACAATTTGAAATATAAACCTCCATAAGATATTTCCACTTTAATGTAAACTTCATAATATTATAGAATTAATTACCATATGATCAAACTGAGGAAGGCAAATAACTTACTTTGATGGCTTTAGAGATGACAAACATGGCTCCTCTTTACGAGGGAGTGATGTGACATTGTGAACATCTGTTTAACAGGCAAAGAACAAATAAATAAAATGATCTATTGTGTCAAATTTAGCCTGCGAGTTAATATTTGTGTATAGTCTATGACAGCACAGTGCAGTTGCCCTTATCATATTCATATGAAGGTACTTGTCAAATATTACACATGCTTTGACAGAGTATTGAATGTAACTAATTTAGTCTTGCATAATGCCAGGAAACATTTAGCAACATATGAATAACAATGGACCTCTTTTGTTCTGTTTGGTTGTGTTATCCTCCTCAGATGAAGGCTCAGCATTCAGGTTGGTCTCATGAAAGCAATCTTCCTTTGAATCACAGCAGGTTTCAACTGAGACTGCATTTTCAGAAGAGGTCTTCACTGCTTTGCTGATGCTGAAAAATTATTGATGGTTTCTGAAGATCTGAGCTATGCATAAAAAATAAGAAATCAATCTCAATTGCACATTATTCTTACCGAGAAATGCTCTTCTTTGTTTGGTCTTTTTTGTTTGTCACGCGCAACGCTGAATGTGGTGTGGATGGTTGGACTGGTGTGTTCCTCAGTGAGTCTTCTTCATTGCATGTTCTTGAGAACGAGAACAAGAGCGAAACTGTTCAGAAACATGCCATCATGTGCTCCAGATTTGACAGATGATGAGGAATCCATGAAGGAAGAAAAGCTGAAGCAGAACATTTCTTCAAAGAAACGGCACAATTGATACACTTTTAAAAGGCATCAGTTCCTTCTCTACAAAACAGCAGAAAATCCTGATATTTTTGGATGGAAGCTTTTGGATACATGTAAGCATCTACCAGAGTGCTGTTGCCAAGTAATAGATCCCTCAGATTCCACATCATACAACACATTTATACTGGGGATCAAATGGCTTGCAGATCTTGTCCTTGATAAAGCATTGGCACAGGGTTGATTATGCTTTGGCTTTTAAGAAAGCAAACATCTAGTCCTTTGCCCACTGCATTCTTCTTCTATTGTATCCCAAACATTTGAGAAAATAGTTCTTGAAACTAGTTCTTGCCAATACCAAGGCAGGGGATGAGAAGGTGCGTGTCCTCCAATATAAAGCACACTGACAGGCATTCATTGACATAATGTTGCTTGTTAGAAATCCTCCAAAATTCCTGATTTTTGCAAAAGTTGACATTCCAAACACACGTCCCATTCCTTTTGTTATCAAGTATTGAATAATGGCCCTATTTCAGAGATGAAAAAAGTCCATCTTCATTCACTAAAACTCCATTGCAGCCTAACACATTGACACACAGGTGTATTGTCCTTGGTTTCCTGGAGTTTAATCACATGGAAGGTTGCACTTACATAATCGCAATCTCTTTCCCGCATGTAGACCCGTCTCCGGACTGCTTTTCTTCATTGTGCGGTGTGACCGACAAGTCCACTGCAGTTGTCCATATATCCAAAGGAAAAGATGCTTTGTTGTTTTTGTTTTTAAAAATGTACTCAAGTCATTTTGTTGTAGCATTTTATTATGTTTTTGTTTAAAAGGTGGTTCCATTTAAATGATTAGCTCCACAGACAGAAGTATTACAGTTTGAATAAAGGACCTCCAGAGAGTTCACCCTTTTCATATCAATGCATCCAGTGCTTGAAGTGATTAGAGACCTAACGTGTGTGTGCTCTGTGTGAGAGAGACCCAGCGTATAATGCACCCGAAAGTGAACTTGAACTCATTTCTCGCGCAGGACAGAAGAAAGTACCGAGCTGCTGCTACGTCAGAATTTCTGCTACTGCATATCACAATATTGCCAGTACTGTATACTGGTCAGTACCGTCCCACTTCAAGCACTGCATCTACATCTTAACATGACTTGATAAGTTTCAACCTCCCGCTGACAGTTAGGTTTGTCCATCATCGTATTAGACCAACTCATTTAGCTTGGAGTGTTGAGGATCTGTTGAGGATCTGAGAGCGCATCATCATCACTGGTCCTGTTGCTGGCAGCACATGATAATGTGAAGGTTAAGTCAGTTCTCCTCAGCACTTCCATGAAGCCATTAAAAAGGCCATTGTTCATTCCGAGATCCTGAGAAGGGATACGTTTTAGCCCCGCCTCCTCCAAGACAATGTAGCAGCAAGATTGCTTAGAATGCTTTTGTTTGTCTCAGACATTTCTGTAGCCGGATTTTGTATTATTTTTTTTCTTCAAAGCAGTGTCCATTCATCGCATCCTCTGCTGTCAGGTTTAGACGGAGTTTTCAAAGGCAGAGCCTTGATTGGGTTCCAAAGAATGTTCTCACATGAGCTTCTGGTGGATGGAATGTGACTTTGAGATGTCAGGTGTCATGTTCACCTGGTTAAGCGAGGAGTGGGTTGAATACTTATCAAGTCATTTCAGTTTATATTTTGGTCTCTTTTTTATTCAGAATTGGAGATCTCCATTTTAATTTTTTTTAAATGAATTAGTTATTTGCATTTCAGTCCAATTGTAATTGGAATAATTGACTTTTTTAAAAGAAGGATGACCCTCTGTTGGCACCGTCTATTGCACATCTGGCCGCCAACATGTTTCCAAGAACATTTGTTTACATTACTAGTATTACTAGTATAGGGGCTTCATATAATGCAACACCCAAGTATTATTATCATTATTATTATTATTATTCAATTTCATTTCACATTCAGCAGCCAGAAGTACACTATCTCTATTCAAACATACTTCTTCATAAAAAGAAACTAAACTCTCTAGAAAATGCTTGTTTTTTTTACGACATTGGCAATTCTGGGTTATTATAGGTGTATCAAATGCATCAATTGTGGATGGATCTATATTTTCAAAAAGTATCTACAGTGGAGTCCACTTATCTCGACCTCAGTTAACTCGCCAACCCTATTATGTCGACGTTTTTGAAGTGGAACCGCCAAACTCCCTATTTGTCTAAGAATTTTCTTATCGGTTACGTCGATTCTTTTATGTCGCCGAACCCTAATATCCCTAGCACAAAAGAGGGACAAATTCGCCACTTCACATGGTTATCTCGTGACTAATGATCGTACCTAGTTCACTGTGCATGCGCTGAGTTCCCGTTGCACGTACAGTGCCGTGCAGTCGCAGAAGAACTTGCAGACAGTGCTGCCAACTTAGCGCCTTTGTCACTATATTTAGCGAGCATTCAGACCACTCTAGCTTTTCAAAAAAGCGACTTTATCTGGAGACTTCAGTGAAGCATGATTGTCCAGGAATTCCCAGATTACATTGACATCGACAAAGACGTTGTTACTGATAGAAGCATTTGTTTTCAAGCAGACCGTTAAAGGCAAAAAGCAACAAAGCATTTTAGATTTTGTAAAGAAACCATAGTAACCGCGTGTGCAATAATTTTCAGAACTGTGTCAGAGCGAGATGACTGTGTTATGAGCGAATGTGTTTACACGTGTGTAGTGACTATGTTTATGCTGTGAGCGAAATTGTGTTTGCAATGTTGGAGAATATAATTAAAGGTTTGTATCGAGAATCAAAGGTGTTTTTTATTGTATACTGGTAAATCTCTGTTGTTAGTTGGTGCACATATGCCTTTTGTTGTTAGCAAACATATACAATCTATGTATATTTTTATAGCATGCCGATCGCTTCATCAAACAAGTCGCCATATTGGCTGTTGGTTTTCTCGATCATCGGTTATCTCGATGCTTTTTTGCAACCCCCGAGGCCGTCGACATAACCGGATTCCAAAACATTTTAATTAAATTGTTAGACAATTAAAGTTAAAATCACCTTTAGCTTCAATATTATACCAGTGAAAATAAACTAGTTTCGCCAAACCAGCTTTTGAAGTGTTACAAATTGGATATTCAACCCACCATTTCTAGAGAGCATTGTGGAACCACCCTTGAAACAGTTCTTACACAATATAAAACATACAGTACAATTGTAACATTTAAACATTAACGAAGATAAAACAAACCCATCGATGTGCTCTGTGCACGTTTGTTGCTCTTGTTTCCATCCTTGGAGCAACACTGATTTTGACAGTGGAGTTTTGGATGATGGCACATCTCATCCAAATGTGTTTTTTTCTGATAGACAAAACATATTATACAAGTTTCATACATTACAGCACTGTACTAGAAGATGCTGCGGTCTTGTTTAACCAGTGTAGCTTTTGTTCAACTGTCTAGAACTGTGTTAATCATTTTTGCTACCAAGAATTGATGATGCTTATATTGTTTCAGTTGTGGTCCTGCAGTCTTTGCTCTCACCTTCATCCTTGATGATCCCCCTCCTCCTTTTCTTGGGTTTTTGTGATTCCTACAAAGGATTGATTCAAGATGGCATGAAATGAAATACTATTTTCAAAGAACAGAAAAAGCTAAACAAAACTTTAACAAACACTTTAACAAAGCATATTTGCAATTTCACTACCCTTATGAAAAAGTTCATTTTATTACATATAAAATAATTTTATTTTTAAGTATGCATATTTTTAAGTATGCTTTAGTTAGTAAGTATGCTAATATCCATGTTAAGCACACTTAAGTGACCTTTAATTTTAATTCTATTATATTATCTGCAAGTGCACTTTTTTTTTAAATTATACTTTTAAGATTTGAAGTACACAAAAAGTAAACTTTCATCACAATTAAGGACACTTAAGGAATACAAAAGCAAGAGCCTTTATCGTCCAAACGTTATCATGGTTCAGCGAACCAGCCTGCATGAATGCAAACAATAAACAGCAATGCATATTTATTCAAATATATTCCAATGTGTCCGAATTATTAAAACTTAATCAGAAACACTTGATACATTTAAAATCGTATATATTTATGTTGTCTGGCACCTTATTTTCACACTAATTATTGGCATTATTTGTCCTATTACATCACATCTGGTCGGCCAGTCGCATACAGTGGTCTCCCTCAAATTCTTAAAGTGTTTTTTAACACATCCAAAGCACAAATTGAATCAGAAATGTCCACATCCTGTCCACTCTTCATAGCACAATGACTTAAAATAGATTTTTAATAGATTTTAAATATTTTATATAGTAAAAATCGTCCTAAATCTTCATATTCAGCTGACTGATTTAAAAAAGAAGAAAGCAAAATAGAGTTACGCCAGAAACTTTAGAATTGACTCAGAATTGAAACTTTCAGTGCGCAATAAGTTCCTTGAAATCTATAAATTCCCTTAGAGACATGAGTTGCAGGCATTATAAAAAATCTCAGTTAAAACATTAGATTACTGTCAGCACATCTATTTCACGGTGCTTGTCAACTCTTAAAAAAAGAAAGAAATATATGTATAATCCAAATAATATTTAGGTAATGAAGCCAGTAATTCAGTACGACTTACCTGCTCATCGTTCGTATTGTATTGTGACAGATAAGCCCCGCCTATTATAAAATCTGGCTTCCTTTCCGTATAGCCAGATACAAAGTTTCCCATTCTCAAGAAACGAAAGTTAACAAACTATGGCAAGCCATATTAACATTTAATCCTTAAAAATTAGTTTTATGATACCAATACTTATTTTTATATACTATCTATTCCGCTCTAGTACTTATTCTTTCAGTACTAGTGCTTATTCTTATAAGGTAGTGCGTTTTTAAAGATACTTGTACTTATTAGATACTAATACATATAGGGACATAAATAACTAGTATGACAGTGGAGTTCACTTATCTCGAGTCACGGTTAACTCAGCAATACTATTATGTTGACGTTTTTGAAGTGGAACCGCCAAACTCCCTATTTGTCTCAGTATTTTCTTGTGGGTTATGTCGATTCTGTTATGTTGCCGAATCCTAGTATCTCGAGCAAAAACGAAGGACATTTACGCCACTTCACATTGTTATCTCATGACTGAGAGTTCACTGCGCATGCGCTGAGTTCGCGTTGCACGTGGATCGCGGTCCTCGCGCAGCAGATCCGCCCAGATGCAGGCAGAGCAGATATTCACTCCTCCACGTGCAAATGAATCGCGCATGGCCGGAAAGCCGCCGCTGGCTGATTACACAATGCCAGTACGGGATGTCAAATGTTCTTTGTCTAAAAAATAATTAAATCACAGCACAAATATAAATCGCTGCATTTGTTTGACTCACACAGTCTCAGTCACATACACTCGTCCACTGTGTGTGTGTGCCTGTCTGTGACAAAAGCTAACTAGCTGGCTTGCTTATCATGTCTCTGTCAAAACTGTACACCCAAAAATACAGGAAGGAGTGGGAATCAAACCCTGAATTCCGAGACTGGTTAAAGCCGTTTATTGGTGATAATACGCGGGCATTCTTGTTAGACAGACAGAACGCCAGAAAGTATGCAATCTAGTACATCCACACAACGCGTACGCGCACACACACACAAGCACATCCCTGTTCTGACACGCGGTCTGCTCAGCGCCGTTGCGGATTGAAGATCCAGGTTGTTAAAAGATGGAACAAAGCCAAATTTGTTGAGAAAGCACATTAGACAGGCAGAACACAAGTATGCAATCTAGTTTAGCGTGATGACCTCACGAATATGTGATGATTGTTTATGCTGTGAGCGAAATTGTGTTTGCAATGTTGGAGAATATAATTAAAGGTTTGTATCGAGAATCAAAGGTGTTTTTTATTGTATACTGATAAATATCTGCTGTTAGTTGGTGCACATATGCGTTTTTGTTGTTAGACAACATATACAGTGTATGTACATTTTTATAGCGTGCTGATCGCTTCATCTAATACATAGATATATTGTGTGTTGGTTATCTTGCTAAACTGTTATCTCAACGCTTTTTTGCAACCCCCGAGGCTGTCGACATAACCGAACTTCACTGTATATAAAAATATATTCACCATTCACAATTGGAATACATACTAGCAAAAACTGAATTGATACCTGAATGACAGATTCCCATAGAAGTCAATGGCAAAAAATGTATTTACATGTTACTGTTACTGATAATAATAGAGTAGTTACTTGTCACTACCGAAATAAGTAGTATCTAATGAATAAGTACTACTATCTATTTAACCCTTTTGCACGTAAGTTTAAAATATTCTCGCTGACCCCCCAGCGTGAGTTTTTTTAGGCGACTGTTATTTTAGAACGTTTCCTCTTATTATTTCCATGGCGACGTGTCATGCTTGTCTCGTGACACACCGCGGCCACAAAAGCGTTGTATGACAGATGTATCGCATTTATTAAGTTATTTCCTTTTTATTCAAAATATTCACCAGCTTGTTGGCTATGTCATCAATTACCTGTTATAACGATTCTCAAATATGAGGAAGTGAGTGTGTTTTGTCAATTACAAACCTTTATAATGATCACCTTTATAATATAATGATTTATAATGATCATGTTAATGATCAAATGTGAACAGAAAGACTCATTCGATCTTAAAAATATTTCCTTCTTTACAAATTATTACTTGTCCATTCCCTCATACAGTTGTAACAGTCCCTCTGTTGCTTTGCATTTGCCCCGCAAGAGTCTCTAAGCCAGTTCTTAAATTTCCACTCATCCTTGTTCAAGACCAGGAATCGCCCCAGAACATCTCGCGCTCTCATTATACCCCTGTTCTGCAGTCGTCCGCCCAGCACAGGACCAATTCCAGGAAGCTCATATACAAGTTTATCCCCCATTGGCTCAGAACAGAAACGCCTGTGTTTTTGGGATGTTGTCATTGCAGCTAATTGTGGGTCGATAGTGACATTTGTTGAAAAGTCTAAAGAGAAAGTAAAGAAGAAAAGTGAGAGCTGTAGCTTGTTGAGACCTGTCAAAGATTCCTAGATACTAAATATGAAATACAGCATGTGTTTTATATAATAATATGTGGTATTATAGATGAATACAGACTTTCTGATGGGTCCTTTACATGTTCCAAATTGATGCATATATGGTTTATGGTTTCATTTAATGCTGAAGTCCACTTGTTGTAATATACACCCTGTAAATATACAGCACACTCAGTATAAGGAGGCCAATACTTGATAGAAATATTAAAAATGCATCCTCCACAGCTTTATAATGAAATTAGAGATATTTATCTTTAAAAATCTGCAGATGAAGAATTCTGTTACGCACTCACCCAATGTTTCTCGTTGTATACTCAGCACAAAAACTTTACAGAGGCGTTTCCTGCCTGTGCTGCTTTCCATTTTGATGTAATCATAACCTACGTCAACAGAGCATATATAGAGTTCCTCTAGTCTAGAAGATCTGTATGACCTAGCAGTGAGAACCAGTGAAACACAATGAGGTTTTCACAAACATGTCTTGTCATGCACTTGTACTGCGACTGTGACCTGGAAAATAAGAAATTGAGTTGTTTTTTGTTTTTCAAATTTATTTCAGCACTTTTGTTTCTTTCAAAGAAAAAAACAAACCCCTACATATTGTAATCCTGGTTTTCTCTTTTATACAAGTACATACATAAACATCAACAGTCATTAATTAGGTATAAACAAAGCAACTGTGTTGTATAGCTTATAGATATCAAACCAGTGGTAAGAATGCCATGCTAAGGGTTCATCAGTTCAACCAGACGTACATGAATAAAAATATTCTCTTACTATACTTTGATTTTAAAAGCAGCAGTGCATTAGACTATGATTCTGGACTCTGTAAATCAACAGTCATTCAAGTTCAGCATTAATACTGTGAAGAGGACAGAGTGTTTAAGGGTTTTCTGTGCACTCTCTGTATTGCTAAGTGGAATATTTCAAACATATATTGATGTTTCACTGGTTCAACACATGGCTTGCCATGAACACAGATTTTTCATCTTTTCCGCTAATCTGTTCAAAATCTGAAGGTTTTTTCCAAGCCCAGAGAGAAGAGAAGATAAACTATTGGGTGCTAGTAAACAGTCAAAAGTAACATTTATATAATCCAGCATATCATTCAAGCCTTGCGATAAACCCGTCTGAATAGAAAAGGAAAAACCGGGCTGGATTGCCCTTAAAATCAAGAATCAAAACTAGAACTAAAACCAGGTCAAAAATAAATCGGTTAGCTTTTAAACTGTTTGGCTTCTTTCTGCATAGCTCATAAACAATGACTCCCATTGCTGTCTGATATTTATGCTCATACTCTTTTAATATAGTGGGTTTCGTACATCTTTATAGCTCGCCTTCGATGTTGTTGATGAATGTTTAGACTAAATACGAAATGAGATGGAAGATTATCTACAACAAAAAGAGCCAGAACACTACTAACAGTAGCACTTCTATGCGCTTCTACTGTGCATCTTCCGTTTTATTTGCTGTAGATAAATGAGCCTGGGAAATATGACTTATAATGGATGAGTTAAGAACATCTGGTTGAAACATATCACACATACAGCACATGTTTAGAATCTAGTCTGTTAAAGCCAACGGGCAAAAAGTGCAGGGTTACAAGGTTAGCGGGGAGTTCCAGAGCCTCTGCTATTTTCCTGCACCTCAAAACCCTGAGCTACTCTTTCATCCTTCACTAAAAATCACAGTGCATTAAATATGATGGACTCTGAAAACTGAAATTTTTAGGTAATGCAGTTTTAGGTATCATACGTCTCTGTTTTAAAAGAAAACACACTTTCATTTACATTCGAAGCATATTCATACTGATGTGCCACGAAATCAAGTCTCTGATCAGCCTGATGAATGCTTTTCAGAAGTGATGATATATGGAAAGACTGCAGGACAGAAAAACAAAAATCAAATGCAAAGGTTTTGTATACCTGCTGCTGCGCAATTTCTTGAAAGCTAATAAATACGATACAGACAAACCCTTGAAAAAAATACCTTCTGTCACGTCAGTGACAGTAGTAACATTTGCATGTCGTAGCAAAAATAAAATCCACAAAATGTTTCAAACAGAACAAAAAGATGACCATTAGGCATGAGCAGGCATATAGCTGGTTCACAATTCCAAGGTTTAAACTAAAGACAAAGACCTGTGGCAAGCAGGATACTTCTGGAAGAAGAAGAAGGTTATTCCATATGGATCAGTCCAAGTTGTTGAGTTCTCACGGGGGTGAAGGAAAAAAGAAAGTGTGCTTTTACAGCAGATCTTATTTTCACAACGGTCAGAGTCTCTTTCAGAAGTGTGTCTGTGTATCAAACAAGCATTCATACTCTACTGGAGATGCTGAACATCTTAAGTCTGTGATGAGGCGTGATCAAGTGAGTCATTGTGGGGTTATTTCTCCACTTGAGACTTGTTATTTCTCCACTTGTTTATTCATGATAAAGTTTGTTTTTGTCACTGTGATGTAGTTTCACTGATTTCCAGACCATGCTGTTGTAGTTGAGCTCTGAGCAGTGCATTGTCATTCTTCAGGTCTTCGATCTGCAGGACAGTGGACATTCAACATATTACTATTTGCCCATTCAGAGTTGGACTCATAAACTCACCACTGATAATCTAAACCTTACATAATGGCAAAATGAAGAGCTAATTGAAAATGTTTTTTTTCCCTTCTAAAGTTAATATCTTAGGATTCAAAACCTTTATTTCAGCATATACAGTAATACCTCGGTTTACGAGTTTAATTCTTTCTCTTAACTCAAAATTCTCGTACACAAAACAATTTTCCCCATAAGAATGCAAAAAAAATAAATAAAAAAATCACTCGATTCGTTCCACACGACCATAAAAAAAAAGGTTTTACCCTATTAATTACAGTTAAAATTATAACCATTAAATGATCAAATACATGCATGTTCATTTTTCAAATCAACTAGCACTTGTATTGTTATGCTTATGATACAATTTGCAAAAAAATAATTATATAAGCAGCTTAACAGGTAGTCTGACTTTGAGGTGCCACTGTATATATTTAACATTAACAACAAATATACCTGTTGTCTTAGTAGCTCATTGTCCACTTGTATTCTCTCCACCTCTTTGTAGCTCTCTTGCAGCCTCTGGTTAGTCTGTCGGAGTTCTCTAATGTAGTCACATGCTTTAGACAGGATGCCTCCTTTACTCTAGAGAAGAAAGGCGTTTGTTAACATTAGCAGGTGAAAGGAAATCATATAAGTCCAAGAAGAAAAGATCTGGCACTTACTGCTCCTGTTTTAGTATTGTCCATATTACAATCTGGGATGATTTTAGACAGTGTGACAATCCAGTTGTTGATTTTGTCTCTTCTCCTCCTTTCCACTACAGAAACACATAAAAAAGTCAATATGAGATTAAAATTGACATGTTTTTCCCCCAATACTGTGAACGACTAATCAATGCATGTTATTTCAAAGAAATAAATGTCTTCATAAGGTTTTATTAGTGTAACAATTTACACCAGTAAAGATTCTGGTAACATCCGCATTACAATCCAATTCCAGTTTAAGTAAAAATCCTATCCAACATTTTGTATTGTGTGTGCGCGTTTTAATTGCTTTAATTGGAAACGTCAGTTTTACAGAAGTAAAATATGTTACAAATGACGTTTCATGTTGACTTTAGTAAGAAAAGAATATACTCTGAGGCCTAAAAAGACATGCATTAGTTCACCTTCATTGTGCTGTGCTCTCCTCCTCTCATCACGAGGTGCCCGGGGGCCATCAATCTTCCTGCGCAAGCAAAGAGAGACGAGAAAAAGAGGGGACTTGTGTTAGCGTGGCCTACTGAACTATTAAACTACCGAAAGCACAAAACAAATCTGCACAACGCAGCCGAAGCACATTTGAAAAACATTTCTCCAGCCCATTTACTGATATCACAACAGTTGAAGCACAAAATTCTGACAGGTCAATTCAATTTTTACCAAAGATTACCAAAATAAGTCATAAGCCTGAAAGAAACATGTAACCCTTTGAATTTTCCTCATTTCGTTTTATTGAGCGACAAGAATGAGTTCAGCTTATAATCTTATGTCTTGCGAATATGAAGAAAACTCAAACACCATCAAACATATCTACAGTATTTACACAGAATTGAATTAAAAACCAGCTGCCCAGGAGTGATTAATGGGCTAGTGCAGCAGAATCTAGAGGAGAAGGACAGGCTGGCGGCTGAAAGGGGGTGGGGATGTAAAAGGTCTTCCTCACCAGTCTGATCTGCTGTGTTGAAGAGTCTCATGTTCACCAAGGTCTCTGGGGATGGCAGGCAAGTGGGACAAATTTTTTGGTTGTTTTTCTGACTGTACTCAAACGGATTGGACAATACTTTGCATATTTGTATTTGAAATCATTGCATTGGACAGTTTCGTTATATTTAAATCAAATTCCACACTCTATGATTACGGTTGTTTTGCAGATTGAAATGATTTTGAGGGATTTAAAGGGATCAAATTACATTCCGTACAAAGTATTGAGTTCAAAGGATGGACTGGGCCGTGCAGAGTGGGGAAAATGAGGGATGTTGACCCATGATCGGTACTTACGTAGAGTAAGTGTGCGTACGAGGGGCGATAGTTCGGGGTGTTCCAGTTTGTAAAACATCTGGTGGACTCATCATCACGTAAAACTGACCTAGAATAAACAAAAAGGGTTCAAATAATGTTTGAAAAACATTATTCTATGAGCAAGAAATCCGAAAAACGTTGCATACATTGCTATTACACCTTATTTACTAAATACAATATATTACGTATAATCTTACTGTGCACTAAATGCAACGCAATGCCAGATGCTAGAAATAGTAGAACATTTCCTACTAACAGTGTCAATGGCAAAACTGTTACAGTAATACCTCAGTTTACGAGTGACTTTGTATACGAGCGAATCGGTGTACAAGCATGGAAAGTCAAATCGGTGTACGAGAAAATGTTTCCCTCGCCCACGCACATTTTTTTGTGGAGAAGTCCTAACCCTCAGCATCTTCGCGCGCATTTTTACTGGAAATATCCTAACGACAGCCTCTCACTAAGCCCATCACCCCTTCACTCGTTCATTCTCTCAGCATCACTCGGTTTGGTTGCATCATTCACCACAGTGATACTTTTATAAGTGATTTACAGCGGTTTTACCTCGTGTTGTTAACATTAATTGTGATCGCTATTGTTCACATAGTGAAATATATACGTACAGTACAGCATATAGACAATGACCTCAAGATGAGTAAGAAAGAAGGGATGAAATTCTCCCTGTAAGCAGTAAAACTCTCCTTTCGTCTCCTTCACGCCAGCAGCGACGCTACTCAAAGATAAAGTGTGCGTTACAGTAAATTGTCAAGTATTTTTAGAGTTTAATTGTCAATTATTAATTAATATTTATATAAATCTTAATGGTTATTATTTTTAACTAATTAATAGGGTAAAACCAAAAAAATATTTAAAATGGCCATTTATGGTCATGTGGAACGAATTGAGTGATTTTTAGTGCATTCTTATGGGGAAAATTGTTTTGGTATACGAGCATTTTGAGTTACGAGCTCTTGGAACGAATTAAACTCGTAAACCGAGGCATTACTGTATTTGGACTTTGACATGTGAAACTGACCTCCAGCCTGTGTGAGAGTTGGATCAGACGTGGCCTGCACTGAGACGGCTGTAGCTGTACCGTCACTGACAGTTGCTGCTGGGAAGTAGGCGAAGCGTGTCTCTCCCCCGACTGTTTCCCCACCTGGACTGCCTCCATTACTAAAAGGGTTCTGGATGACAGCCTATAGACAGATAGATATAGAATAGAAGAGACATGCAGGCAAATTCTCCCATATTTTTCACCCCAATATTACCTCCCAGTCTGATATATAAACACACCTGTGCTACTGCTTGCTGTGCACCCGCAAAGGCAGCCGTGGACACCACACTGACTGCCGCTCCTCCATCTCCTGCTGCCTCCAAATGGTCCTCGGTTACCTGGACCACGCGATACGTCACCTGTATCAGAAAAAAAGAATGAATGTAAGTATTTTTTGTATCCAAGCTAAGCAAAAAAGAAAGACAAATCAACATCAATTGCCATGTTTCCTTTCATTTATGATTGAAGCTGAATGTTCAACAACAAAAAAAAGGCAGGATAGGGAATTCATCTTATCCATTAGAAATTGATTGCATAATTAACAGTGTGTTTGCTAAAAGTATAGCTATATATATCCATTTGCCTATTAGTTGACAATATCCAATGCATTATCCAATAAAAGCACATTCTAAATATTAATAAATACTGTAATAGTATATAATACTAAAACACCACTTAAACATAATACATTTGCATAGAGCATAAGAGCCATTAGTGTGACAGGATACACCAGATCATGTTTTATGACAGAATGACCCCAGTTTGAACCCTGGAAATGTCAAAGGTCGCACTGACCTGTCCACCAGAGTTCTCTGTCCGAAACTGGTATTGAACATTATGGTCTGCAAATGCTGCTGCTTGCTGGACACTCGCTATGGTAACCGCTGCCTGCTCCTCCGCCCCCACCCCCTCTCCTGAGAAACGCAGTTCATCAAGACATATGCTGCATCTTCGTCTTTTAGGCATTCATTAGAGCACATTCTTCACAGCCGCATGTTTTACTTACCCTCTTGCAGCTGAACAACTTCCTCAGTTTCCTGTTTCTCGTGACTGCGAAGAGAAGAGAGCAAATGTTACATCTCCTAGGAAACTCCAGAGATACAGATACAAATCATATACATATTTGCCACATTCTAGTGATGGAAAGTCAGACCCATTTCTGCCAAATGATCAATTCAAGTAGTTTTAAAAACAGTTTGGACTGTTACATGTGAAGACTGCGTGTATGACCAACTAGCAGTTGGTGAAGGATAAATTACTTCTCTGTATCAAATCAGACCAATCTACTTAAATGCAAGTGGCTTGTTATGAACTGCCTTGAAGAAAATAATTAGATTACTAAAAATACTAAAAAGTAGTTTATGCAAACGGCCACTGAATAGAATTTGAATTAATAATAAATAACCCTAGAATTCATCTACATGTGATTAAAACATGTAGTTATTAAAAAGCCTTTTTATTGTTCACTCGAGAACCGATCAGACAAACTTCGCGATTCTTACGAACCGATTCACTGAAAAGATCCGACTTCAAGAACGATTCGTTAAAGAATCGGCTCTCGCTGGTACATTCTCCAGTCGTTATGCAAACAATCAGACATTTGAATAACTTCAAAATGTATTAGAAACTACAAATGGCTTGGAGCGAGATGTTCATGTCGATATAGATCTAAGCTAGATCAGTCAACTTAACTTGGAGAAGAAACAGTGAACGCCCCCCTTCATTAGCATCATTAACTTCAGTTTTATATAGTGAGATTAAACAAAAAATACCGGTAGCAACGTCTTCTCCAGGTAGCAAATGTAGCCAAATAAACACCGAATTAAAGGAGAAATGCTTATGAATGTGCATAGAGTCTCTGGATGAAAAGCATGCGGGTTGTTGGTTGCAGGTTGGAGGGAATTTAATGCATTAAACTGTTGAAGAGCTTTTGTTCAATTACCACTTAAATCGTTAAAAATATATCTTATACTTAAGAAACGATACATATGGAAGTACCGTGTCAAAATTAAATATACTTGGGTTAATGTATTTTTAATAACGAAGAATAGACCCTCCAAAAATGCATCAAATTAGCAATAGAGCTAATAGTGATATAAATATGTCGACGATCAATGATAAAAAAAGCCTGCGATTGGTTGTTCTTATTCATTCTATTCATATCTTAGGTTTACACTACTATATGGATGGCATGCATAAAACTTAACAAAAGTCAGAAAATAAAGTTAAAAGATGATTGCTAACTGCCTCGCTATAAAAACAGAGCAGAAAATGGTTGACTGGGGCCTTGAGGCTGGCCGTTCATAAAGGACGCGCTCTCACCTCGTCGAGGTGTCCAAGCTCTGATCGAGCATATCCATGAAGGCGAGCGGATTTTAAAATGCGATATTCAGCGACACTTGAAATACGGGAGATGGAAGCGCTGATCACGGGGACAAACACACGGGTCATGTGAGAAAGACAGTCCAGGACACGTGAGGTGCAGGCTGGGCGAGGAGTTAAAATGGAGACCGCTGTGGAGGAAGACGGAAGGTGCACCGGTTGTTGTTGCGCTCAATGCGCGGCTTTGTTGCGTGTTTCGTATCCCTCCCGCCCTTCTCTCGAGACCTGTTGAGTCGCTTAGTCGTTTCTTTTCAGACGTTTGGCTACTAGGTTACCGTTAGGCGTGTTTGTTGGTTTATTTTTTTATCCCTTTAAAAATCGGATTTTGTCCTTATTTTGGAACCTGCCGCTGCATTGGTTTGCTACCAATCTTCTCGTATCCTTCCGCAAGCGTTTTATTAGCGGCCACATTTTAGCGCTGCCGCTAATAAGATATGGAGTGGAGTGCTTATTACAAACAAGTGCGTTTAGGTTGAAATAAAAATAATTAAACATTTTTGGCGCACACGTGAAAACACTTATGGTTGTGTACGTGTTCTGAAACTGTCCGTATTTCGCAGGTACGGGGTAGAAACATAAGTAACGTAATTTACATTATTGCGATATACTTTCAACGCTGAAACTGGAAGTTAAAGTTAAAATGAGATAAAACTAGCCTATTGTTATTACAACCTCACGTGTTTCATAATGAATGGATGGCATGGTGCTTTTAAGTTGCATTTAGTAATTGAGCGAACTTACAAACTTACCTTATGTCCTTTAATCGCCACGATTTAAAACCTCTCGGTCTGTAAATTCAAAATATTTACCACAAAATATAGTCTACGTTTTTCCTTGGTCACATCAGCACAAGGAATGGCAAATATGACGAGTGGTGATTTTTCTCAGGTGACCCCTGCGATCCAATCCTGGTTTTTGGTCAAACCACATGACATGCATGCAAAAGCACTGGCAGTGGATAGGAAATAGACGTTCATTTATCTCTGACATTAATAAACTGGACGAAAAAGGACCTACTCGGATGATAGGAATTATGTTTCCGACATGCACGTGTAACACGTTTGTATAAATAAACGCATAAGATTGTGTTTCTAGTAAGCGTTGTTTTCCCAGTAGTAGCCTACTATATTTTCCTGAACTTCTGCTGTTTTAGCCACGAGGTTGTGCTGCATGGCAAATTGAGCTGTTGAAATAAACATAAATGTCTTATTTGAGCATACGTGTGTTAGAGTTAAACACCAAAGCTTTCCATTTCAGGTTTGGTGATCAGAGGAGACTTATTATAAAAGTGTGTGTGTGTGTATATTAAATTGGGCCTATACACTTTTTAAATAAGAAGTCTCCTCTGATCACCAATCAATCTTAAATGGAAAGCTTTTGTGACATTATAAATGTCTTTACTGTCATTTGTGATCTATTTAATGTATTCTTGCTTAATAAAATAATTTGTTCTTAATTCTTAATAATTCTTGCTCTAAAAAATAAAGTACTTACTGACCCCAAATCTTGAAATGGTAGTGAATAATAGTACAAAAACTTCATCCAAGTCCTGAAGTAAACATTGATGATAATAATAATAATAAAGTAGCAGCAAATCGGCATATTAGATTGATTTCTGAAGACTGAAGAAGAAAAAAAGATAAAAATGTAGAATCGTGTGAGTAATGATGCTGAAAATGCAGGTTTGCCATCACAGAAATAAAAACGTGTGTGTATATATATATATATATATATATATATATATATATATATATATATTGTAGGGGATTTACAGTTAAGACCCGAGGACCAGATATGTTGACTGAAGACCAGGAGTCAGAAGTGCAGTCAATAGAAGAAATTTTAGTGAAGTTTAGTTTGCAATTTCATCAGCAGAAGCCAGCTTCAGGTCTCACAAGGAGATCGTAGGCCGTCCCACATACCATAACATTGTTACATCAATTATACCCTTTTCTAAGGTCACATTATGTCATTACTTAAAAAAACTTAAATGATTCTGATTGGCTAAGAAAGTAGGCAGAAATTATTAATCTTCCACACAAAGACGTAACATCTATAGCATATCTCCATCCATTGAACTGCTGATGTTTAGACTGGATTAACCTCCCCGATCATCACGAGGCGCCTGTAAGTCTTCCTCGAAATCTACGTCTCGCACCCTTTCTCCTAGACCTGCACAGAAAGATGAACGCACACGCACACACACACACACACACACACAAATACACAGTCTCTCCAAGGTTGAAGTTGGTGCTGGCCGGGAAAAAAAGACCTATCAACCGGAGACGTCCAAAAACATTCTGATAACTGTTCTCCTTCCGAGAAAAACATAAAATATCAACCCTAACATTTCTAAAATTGAAGGACCGTCACGTATTCCATGGGTCGTGATGACCTCTGGGACCCTAGCATAGGCAAATACAATATGGACATCAGAAGAATATTAGAGCAATTACACCATAATATGGTTGTTTATAAATGTAAATAATTTAGAATCATTTAATAATAAAAATAAGTATTCAAGATATTGATTAATGATTTAATACTGAGGTTATAGTCATATATGTCAATCATTCTAAGAGAAATAAGAGAAGGAAAAGAAAAATAAAATAAAATGTAAATAGAAGAGACAAGAGATTTTGATTATATTATATATTATATATATATATATATTTTATTTTTATTTTTTTTCAAACAAAACAATTATTTTACTTTGTATTTAAATAATACACAATATCACAGTTTTTAATGTATTTTTTCTTAAATATATGGGTGAGCATAAGACTTTTTTTTTAAAAACATTGAAATATCTTACAGATCCCAAACTTTTCAACGGCTACATATATTAATTTCACCACCATTTGAACATACAAATCACGCACCGCATGCACCACAACCTGAGCACATTGTCAAGGGTTGCATATCAACGTAAATGTGGGAAACTGAATACCTAGTCACTTGATCTGAAGTTTATACGAGGAAAAATATATATATAGTTAAATATAGAAAAGATGTATATAGATTTGCACATTTGGCAACATATCACCAGGAAAGGTGCTTTAAACTGCTGATAATTTGACATGTAGTTGAAATGTAGTTTTTATTCTTACAATTTTTTATTCAGCATTCATTGACACTAACATATATATATATATATATATATATATATATATATATATATATATATATATATATATATATAATTGTTTTAAATTTATTTATTTGTTTTTAAAGTCCTTGAAGTGTCTCAATGCTTTTAGAGAGTGTTCTTGGTATCACTATATTTTAGTCCTGTTCCCCATGTACAAAATCTGTACCTATTATAATTACAATAACTGGGTAATAATTGTACTAACCCTGCATACCGCTAAACCTAACACTAACCCATGCAACCGTTTAATTTATGGATTTTTTACTTAGCCCCAACTGTATAGGATAAGCAGGTGTAAAAAATAGATGGATATTTTACTCCATTTTTTAGGTATTAAAGCAAGAAACAAAAAATTTCACTCGACATTACATTTGTGTATAAAATAATGGAATTAATTTGAATAAATCACACATATCTGCGTAAACTGATTTGTGAAAGTTCTCTATAGCTTCTTCATAAACATCGCCTTGCTCATATGTACATATATGTACATATCATAATATAAATCCACATGGAATTGTTTCCTCGTGTCTGAACTATATTGAAAAACGAATTCAGTAATTCGATTTGAGAATGGGAAACATTGGGTTTATTGAATTATAAACTATAGGTATGCCTACGGGTAGCCACGGTGTGTGGCCCCTGTCAAAGCAACCATGCAACTCAGCATTTTGCATTGACCGCTGCACCAAAGCAATCTATTGAATATGTGCAGCTACAGAACAGTCTACTCTTCAAACAAAAGAAGGACCATTGACATCATGCACACACACAGTGAAAAGTCAGACACACCAGGGCCCCTGCCCTAACCAGTTCAAGTGTATTTGTTTCAGAGACAGAGGAGGTAGCATTTAAAGGATTTTGCCATCATCAACAAAAAAAGGGCAACAGAGGTTCTCTATTTCTCTTTTGCCTCTTAACATCTCTCCCTCCCTCTCCACTCTCTCACTCCCTCTTTCCCCAGAGGATAAGCAAAGAGGGATTTGCCTCAGAAGCAACAAGGTAAGCGAGGAAAAACTTGCGTGTGTTTTGTATATATCTCTAAATATTCAGTATATTCATTGATTCGAACATCAATGCAGTGTAAATGGAACTGGTAGTTAGTTTATAATGAGCATGTTCATTACAGACATTATGTAAATTTATTAGTGATTGCGTAATCTGGAATATCATAAAGTTCAGATAAAGTTCTCAATGGGACAGGTTTCTTTTTTTCAGTATATTGGAGTATAACGAAAAGCCCATAGCATCTACATTTTTAAACTCGCTGTGTGAAGAAAAATAATGAGTGAAATGACATAAGTATAAAGAAATCTTGGTAACACTGTACAATAAGGTTTCATTTGTTAATATTGCAACGTAGGGTTTGTTTAAACCCACTGATTTACATATATATGTTTTTTTTTTTTACCTTACAACGTGAGTTAACTACATGGACAATATTGCTACAGCATTTATTATTCTTAACATTAGCATTTATAAATCTCAACATTTATTCATACATTTTTAAGATAAAAAATTGTGTCTGTTAATATTAGTTAATGTACTGTGTACTAACATGACATTTTTTTATTAACTGTCGTTAACACAGATTAAATAATGTTGAAAAAATATATTCCTCTTTGTTTGTTCATGTTTGTTAATGCATTGGCTAATGTTAATAAATGCAATCTTTTGCAAATCATTACTGAAATTTATGATTGTGAAGTGTTCTCAAATGTGAGCGAGTAACTGGTAAGTTATTGTTACATATTACACGTTTTTACTACAGTAATAATTATAAATTAGGCATAATTAAATGTAACTAACCCTTAACCAAATCCTAGCATGTAAGCATATGTAGTTAATTACTATTACTTGTAATTACATTATAACATGGACACCTTAAAATAAAACGTAACCATACATTTACATTTTTATTGTTTAATTTATTACATTTTTCAAAATTTGTGTTATAAGAAGTATACTCTTTTTTGCCAATATTGGTTTGAACAGAATTTTTTTTTGAATTATATTATCATATAATATTATTTTATGAATGTGTGTACAGTATAAGCATCTGTATGAGTAAAATCTAAACTTTTTCATTTTTTCATCTTTAGTGTATATCTCCTTCCTGCATATTCGCAGCGTGTGTCAGGATGTACAGCTTTATGGGTGGCGGCCTGTTCTGTGCCATTGTGGGGAACATCCTAATAGTGGTCTCCACGGCAACAGACTATTGGATGCAGTATCGCCTCTCGGGCAGCTATGCCCATCAGGGCCTGTGGAGGTACTGCATGGCCAACAAGTGCTACATGCAGACCGCAAGTATAGGTAAGCAAATGTATTCATTCAAACCTCAGAAACATATCTTTAATACGTGCTATCATGGTCAATTTAAATCTATGTGAAGTTATAACTCAGATGTAATGTCCCCTATAACATTATGCAATAATTTTGGTACTTGCATTTCAGCTTTTAGACCATGTTTATGCCTCTAGATGGCAGTGGTTAATTTTTGTTGCTGTACAGCACCCCATAGACTGGTTTGTGTTGCACATTCGTATTCTGAACAGGTGCTCCAAAGTTGTTTCCCTGGTCTAATAAGATGGCATCTGAGATTACAGGAGCTGTACTGTGGTTTGTTCAAGGTGATTCTGCAGGGACAATTTTTCAAAGATCAAATGAGAAAAATCAAACAAACAGTGAATAGAATTTGTTGGTAATTTGAGGGGAGGATGAGAATAGGAAGATGCCCGTCTTTAATGCTGCTTTAAGAACATTTCTTGTCTCTGTCCACAGCATACTGGAATGCCACGCGGGCATTCATGATCCTCTCAGGAATGGCGTGCTTTGCGGGCATCATGGCAGGCATACTCTCATTTGCCCATTTTTCCGCCTTTGAGAGATTCAGTCGTTCCTTTGCTGCAGGAATCATGTTTTTCATCTCCAGTAAGTCACAAACACAGGCACAACGAGCATTTTTAAATGTAAATAAAAGCTCAAGGTCAAATATTGATGGTACTACTCTTCGCTTTGTTCACATCCAGCTCTGTTTGTGCTGCTGGCTATGGCGATCTACACTGGCGTAACCCTAAGTTTCCTGGGCAAGCGTTTCGGGGATTGGCGCTTCTCCTGGTCCTACATATTAGGATGGGTGTCCATGCTCATGACCTTCTTTGCAGGTGATAGAAAAACTCATAGACTGCTATTTAAATGGCAAAAAATGACCCACGGAAGCTCTTTAAATGGTAGAACAGAGGGAGTGATAAAAGTTATAAAATGTTCTAGTGGTGCAGAATGGATATAATCAAGGAAATGTGACTTGAACAGGCCTCAGGGTGTGGTTGAAAGGACTTCGATCGACTCAAGATAAGCAAGCGCATGCAGACCAAACTCAAAAACCAAAATCATCCTCATCACTTTTACCCTCATCTTCACAGTAAAAATGTAGACGTGCATGCTAACTCTATGGTGTCCTATGATTGGTTAAATCCAGCAAAAGAGCCAAGTAAACATAGTTGCTTATTCGTTAATGTGTTTCTTTACTTTTTAGGTGATACTCGGTTAAACACTCACAATGGTTTACAATTGATTTGAAAATTGTCTGTTGCAGGGATATTCTACATGTGTGCCCACAGAATGTACGAATCCAGGAGAGTGGTTGGAAGTCGCTAACATGAAGCAATTAAAACTGCAAGCAGCAGAAAGTTTTGGCCCGGAAATCATCAGGATCGTTATCAGATCTATGAGGAATGCTTAACGTTATGCCTTAAAACACTAAACTGCAAATATACACCATACCAATAGCCTAAAACAGCATTAAAGGACTTTTTTTACACATGCAAATATATTTGTATAATTCTGCACAGATACATATACCAGTTTTCACAAATGTTTATTTCACTTTTCATAATTTTTTTCAATAAAAATCCACATCAAATCAAATCCTTTTCTGTGAAATTTCTCTCTTGATATATTGCAATGGAATATATTTATAACCTTACATACATACTTGCTATTTATCATATTTAGAACATCTGTCAATGCTGTTAGAAGTTACAGATTGCACATATATGTAACTGTTTGTCTTGCAGCATAGTTTTACCTTGTTGCTGCCTCTTTACTTAAGCATTCATTTCAACATGTGGTCAGAAGCTTGTGGTTTCATACTAGTTTAAGTACATAAGTCAGCAAGTGTGGCGCATCCTGTGTTAAACACTGTGTATATGTGCGTGAGAGAGAGAGAGAGAGAGAGAGAGAGAGAGCTGTACTCTACTCTCATGTAGCTCTAATGTTTTTATAATTTATATTTAAATTAGTGTATTATTTAAGGTTGAAATAGAGAAAAGCGTATTAAATTCAAATGTAAAAAGTGAAGTTAGAGTCATTATGTGGCTGTAAAAATAAATCGCAGGTCATAACTACTTATTATTTTTAGGTTTTGCATTTGAATAAAAATTTAGACATGATCAACTTTTTAAAATGTGAAATTTAAAAGAAGTTAATCATCCCAATTCAATTATTTACATCCCAAAATATTTCAGTGATAGGCACACACAAGTGAATATTAAATGAAAGCAAGCAAATACTGAATTTAACCCAAGTAAAAATAGTAATACTGAATTTAACCCAACTGTAAAATGTTAACTTTAACCCCCCCCCCCCCCCCCCTTATATGTACAGTAGGCTAAATATATATTAATTTATTACTGAATCAAGATTGAAATTGATATTTGTGTCAATCACAGAACAGCTAACTTAAGAAAAAAGAAAAAAAGAAAAACGCTGGCAGGGAAAGAGTTACAGCTATGTTTGTATTTTTTTCTTTGGTAGAGTTTTACTTTTATAATGTCATCACTATTAAATGCTCAAAAAGTATTATAAATGCTTTGCCACATAATTATTTGGCTTTTTATTCTTAGAAATGAGCTATGCTCCTTTCTATTCTGAACAATTCTTTAAATAAAACATTTTACCAAGTGAAGTCAAAAAGTAGAAGTGGCTTTCTAATACTTTTTCTGCTGTCAAAATGCAACTCATTTCCTCCTTTGGTTTTCTAAAGAAGGCCACATATTCTATAGCAAGATGAAGTGCCATGATTAAGAAAAATAAATACAAATGTTATAAAGCTACTTTATATGCCAGGCTCCTGTTAAACCGTCCTTGTTAAAGATTCTCTGTGTGCATTTGTCTGCATAAAAAAAAAGAAGAAGTGAAAAACCTATTGAGCCATTGGGACTTAAAAATTTTGGAGAAATGTGGAGGTAACATTTTATTTTAAGAAACATATGAACTGAAAAACATTGAAGACTGACAAGAGACAATCAGATGTCAGCAGAAAACATATTTATTCAGTTCCCACACAAAAGGTACCTGTTTAGCTATTGGTTTTGAACTATTGGGTTGGAAATGTTATCCAAACCCAGACCCAAAAGGTAAATAAATTAATTGTCCTAACTAGTCAAACTAGTTAAATATTTTCAAATTGATCCATATTTCTGAAACATTACATGTAATAATGTAATAGTTTTAGTGATCTAAATTCAAATCTAGTGATCTAAATTAAAGTCAAGAAGTGTCACGGGTCAAGGTGTGTCAATGTTTTTTTCCTGTTGTCTGTATTGTCCTGTCAGTTTCTTCAGCACGTGAGTTGAGCAATCAGTGCTGCCTGGCAGCACTGTGTGCGCGCAATCACGGGCTGATCTCCCTCACCTGTTGCTCGTTACCTCTACCCTATATGTGTCCAGCTGTGTCTTTCCCTTGTTGTCAGTTGATCAGTGTTTGTCACTGTGCTTGAGTCGGGTTTACTGTGCTGTCTTTGCCCTTACCAGTTGTTTATTTTCTGTGCTCAGGAACCAGAGTTAAGAGACTAATTCAGCAAGATGGATTTCCTTGCTAGGACTTATCCTCTCGTTCTGTTGGTTCGGTTCTGACTTTTCACTCAGTGGACTCCTCGTTTGTTGGGTCCGCTGGTATGTGTGTTGTACACCCAGGAGCCACCACTTGGATCTACCATTTTGTTTTGTGCACAGACTGTTTCCTCATTTTTTTTTCAGTTTATTTTTGTAATAAACTGCTTGGCTATTCACTGCAGTTGAGTCCTCCATTCCTCTACAATTCCGTGACAAAGCAGTAATGGTACTCAAAAAGACAACAAAAATGTATCTTAATGCATCATATTAAATTTTTTTACTTTTTTTAAACAAAGCATTAATTGTATAATAGGTATATAACATTGCTATGAAATCTTGTAGACAAACACATGCACCTCATATTTGTAAGGGGAAAATATGTCCTTATCTATCTCCTCTCCCTCTCCATACAAAAAATCCCATCACATGAACACGTGTACTGTGTTATATTATGTTTTGTTGTGTTTGCTATGTAATGCTTGCTAAACTGCATTCTTGTATTTCTGGAGAGCGTGTGGCGGCGCCTGAAATGGCTGCGGCCCGGAGGCTTGCTCCAAACTTCATTTCGTTATACTGTACTTGTAGATGTGTAATGACAAATAAAACTTGAACTTGAAAGTTTTTTTCCAATATGACTATATAATAGTTTATTAACTTTGCTTATCTTTGCTTGCTTTTCACTTATAAATGCATACATTACAAATGTATGTCTTTATATTGAATCTTCATAGACACAAAGCTGGCAGCAAATATTTTTAACGCTATCAATCTCATCTAAAAACTCATCAAAATGCTAAAAATATAAAAAGGTTTTATTATGGCAATTTGACTAGGTAGCTGTAATGACACAGACTCAAAACAACAGAGGTTAGTTTAAGCTGGTTTATTTGAATCGGCAGGACACAAGGCAGATTACGGGTGCAATGCAGTGAGTTGGAATCTTGAGTGATCTTAGCTGAGTGCAGGGTAGTGGAATGCAGGTTCTCGTGACGGTGACCAGGAAGTGTGGAGATGAGTCTTGGAAGCGTAGATCGGAGGAAGCGTAAGAATAGGCATTCATAGGAAATGCTCATGGAGTGAGGGTTGAGTCCGTGTAACTCTTGATGAGACCAGATGCTGACTGAGGGGTGCGTGCATGTTATATAGTGCAGGGGTGATTTGAAACAGGTGCTAGTATTCTGGTGATGCAGAGCGTGTGGGCGGAGTGTAGGGGGAGCCTGGTGCCGGGGGCGTGGCCGAGTCCGTTACAGTACCCGAGTCCGGAGGACCGTAGCTGACGGCGACGAGGACGGCCTCGTCCCCGAGGTGCTGGTCGGTCAGGGTGTGCAGAGTGGAAGTCTTGCAAGAGAGTGGGGTCCAAGATGTCGTCCCGAGGGACCCAACACCGTTCCTCGGGGCCGTATCCCTCCCAATCGACCAAGTACTTCAGTTGACCGCCTCGCCGCCGGGAATCTAGGATCTCCTTCACCTTGTAGATGTTTAGGTCCTCCGGATCAAGGGGAGGCGGCGGTACGTCTTCAGCACCAGGCTCTGTGGAAGGAAGGACAAGAGGTTCAGTGTAAGGTTTGAGCAGTGATACGTGGAATGAAGGTGAGATACGATACTGTGGGGGAAGTACGAGACGGTAAGTGACTTCATTGATTTGCCTCAGAATCTTGAATGGACCGGCGAATCTGGGACTCAGCTTCCGGCAGGGTAGATGTAGACGTATGTCCCAGGTAGACAGCCAGACCAGTTGTCCGGGTTGGTACTGGGGTGTGGGTCCACGTCGTCGGTCTGCTTGGAGCTTCTGTCTACGTACTGCCCTCTGGAGGTGGACGTGGGCTGAGTCCCAGACCCTCTCGCTCTCCTGGAACCAGTGGTGGACAGCTGGAACTTCCGTGGGCTCACCTGACCAAGGGAAGAGAGGGGGTTGAAAACCGAGATAACATTGAAAGGGAGTGAGGTGAGTGGATTCCTGTCTGAGGGAGTTCTGGGCGTACTCGGCCCACGGAATATACCGGTTCCAGCTGTCTTGCAGGCGACCACAGTAGGCACGCAGATACCTACCGATCTCCTGAATCTTCCGCTCAGTCTGGCCATTGCTCTGAGGGGGGTAACCGGAAGTCAGGCTGATGGAAACACTGAGGAGCTCGAAGAAGGCCCTCCAGACACGGGAGATTAATTGGGGCCCACGGTCTGAAACGATGTCCTCGGGGAGGCCAAAGTGTCGGAAGACTTGCTGGAATAAGGCCTCCGCCGTTTCCAGAGCCGTGGGCAATCCTCTCATGGGTATGAGCTTGCATGCTTTCAAGAACCGATTCACCACCACCAGAACGCAGGTGTTACCGTCCGATGGTGGTAGATTGGTCATGAAGTTGATGCCGAGATGGGACCAGGGACGACGAGGAACAGGGAGAGGGAGGAGTTTACCTTCCGGCAATCTTCGAGGGGTCCTGGTGGTGGCACAGACTGAGCATCCTTCCACGTAGCGGGAGATATCCTGAGCCATACTGGGCCACCAGTAGCGATCTTGAAGGAGCGAGAGGGTTCGCTGGCTGCCTGGGTGTCCAGAGCCCGGAGAAGTGTGTGCTTGGTCCAGAAGGGTCAGGCAGAGACTGGCTGGTACGCAGATCCGGACCCCCCGGCGGAGCAGGGTCCTTGTGAGTTGCTTCAGTGATCAGCTAGTCGATGGACCACTGTATGGGACTCACCACGATGGCTGGAGGGAGGATGGACTCGGGTTCTTGGGTAGGTGACTCGGGGTTGTGTTGGCAGGATAGTGCATCTGCCTTCGTGTTCTTGGATCCAGGGCGGTAGGTGACGGTGAAATGAAATGGGTGAAGAAGAGGGCCCAGCGGGCTTGTCTGGGATTGAGATCCTCCAGGTTCCTGTGGTCGGTGATCACTTGAAAGGGGTGCCGGGCTCCCTCCAGCCAGTGTCTCCACTCCTCTAAGGCCAGTTTGATGGCAAGCAACTCACGGTTTCCGATGTCGTAATTTCGCTCCGCCGGGGACAGCTTTTTAGAAAAATAGGCACACGGATGGAGACGAGGAGGCTCACCTTGCCGCTGCGAGAGCACGGCTCCTACCCCGGTGCAGGAGGCGTCGACTTCTACCACAAAGGGGAGTTCCGGATCCGGGTGGGCCAGGGTAGGAGCCAAGCAGAAGGCGTCCTTGAGCTTCTGGAATGCTTTTGCGGCGTCAGTGTTCCAGGACAGAGACTTGGGCCCACAGACAAGGACAGACAAGGGGGCGGCGATGGTGCTGAAGTCGTGAATAAACCTCCTGTAGAAGTTTGCGAACCCAAGGAACCGCTGAATGTCCTTAATGGTAGAGGGAGTTGGCCAAGTCTGCACTGGTCTCACTTTCCCCTGGTCCATCTTGACGCCGCTCTGGTCGATGATGTAGCCCAGGAATTGAGTATGGCTGCGGTGGAACTCGCAGGCACCAGGGGAAGTGGATACCGGAATTTGATGGTCTGTGCATTGAGGTGTCGATAGTCTATGCAGGGCCTCAATCCTCCGTCCTTCTTGGCCACGAAGAAGAAGCTAGCAGCGGCAGGGGATGTAGAGGGACGGATGTAATTCTGTTAGTGCCTCCTGTACGTACTCCTCCATGGCCTGTTGTTCCGGGATGGACAGGGGGTAGATGCGTCCTTTGGGAAAGGAGGCCCCAGGCAGCAGGTCAATCGCACAGTCCCATGGCCGGTGTGGTGTTAGCTTTGTGGCCAGCTGGGGGCTGAACATGTCCTGGAACGCCCGGTACTATTCTGGGAGGTCAGTGGTGATGGCTGCGGATGGACTCTCTATAGTCGTGGATGCCAGGGGTAGCTGGGGTGGGGTCTCAGAGTGGGTGTTCCTTGTTTGGGGCTTCTGTATCATAGAGAGACAATGAGAGAAACAATGAGAACTCCAGCATAGTACCTCTCCTGACCTCCAGCAGATCTCCGGGGAGTGGGTGGTAAGCCACGGGCGTCCCAGGACGACGTCAGCTCTTGAGCCCTCCAACACCAGTAGGGTGATGTTTTCCTGATGCAGGCAACCAATGCTGATGGTGAGCTCTTCGGAGGCGTAGCGTATGCACCCGCAGCCCAGCGGTTTTCCCAGGATGGAGTGATCTATAGATACGAATAGATAGATAGGAATATATATGCCGCTCACGTTCCGATGGAGATAGACTGGATTGGTCGACCTGCATTGGTTCTGGTGCTGGAGGCTGGTGCTCCCGCGGTGGAGGCGGGGAATGCAACGGGGTTGATGGGGTAGTGCATGCTGATAGATTTTGGGAAACCAGGATGGAGCGTTGAATCAGGTTCTCTAAACCGATAGAGTCATTGTAAATGGCCAGATGTGCACGGATCTGCGGGTTCAACCCTTGGCGAAATGCTGACATGAGGGCCACTTCATTCCAGCCGCTGGTGGCCGCTAATGTACGGAAATTCAGGGTGTAGTCATGGATAGCTTGCGTACCTTGTTGAATCCTTAACAGTTGATCCTGGGCTGAGATTGAACCCGCAGACCGGCTGAAAACTTCTCGGAAGTGTTTGACGAAGGCATCCAGGGATTGTGTGACAGGCCCGTCAGCCGACCAGATAGCCTGTGCCCATTGCAGCGCTCGTCCAGTCAGCAGGGAGATCATAAAGGTTATCTTAGCGTGCTCTGACTCGAACTGACGGGCCTGCAACTCAAAGTAGAGAGAACACTGTAGAAGGAACCCATTGCATTCCTGGTCGGGCGCTGGTCGGGCCATGGGACTGGCGGAGGCAGGAGAAGAAGAGGTTCCCATCTGCAGTGCTAGGTGGAGTGCTCCTGCTAGATTGGGGATGGTGACAGGTTCGGAAGAGAGCTGCTCGGCCGCATCCGCCCCGGCCTGCCGAGTGGTCTGGTCTTCTGTCATGACACAGTGTGAAAAAGTCACATTAGCTACCCCGCTGGGGAAGCAGCACTAACACATGCACGCACGCACACACACACACACGCACACTAACCTCGTTCACCTGGCAGGCTCAACGTGGTAGCCGACTACCTGTCCAGGTTTCCGGCCAGTTCGCGGCTTGGAGAGGGGGAGGGTGATGTGATAAAGTCACATTAGCTACCCCGCTGGGGAAGCAGCACTAACACATGCACGCACGCACACACACACACACGCACACTCGGACACACATGGACATTCACCCATTTTCTACTTCCCCTTTCCATATCCATTTTCAGGTCATTTCATACATTTACACTGCACTGTTTATTAGTTTGTAGTCCGTGTTGTTTGTCTGTGTGGGCGTAGTCAGTCTTCCCGGGAAAAGTTGCGGTGGCAAACCGAGCGATCAATCGGAGGGCGCTTTTGACGTCACGGCCAATGTAGTGCCGGTGCGAAACAACCGGAAGCTGACGAAACCATTGTCTAGTGTGAATGGGGGTTTGTGTGTGTTTATGTAAATGCCAATAATGGTTATAAGGGTATTATGTGTTTAATTAATGATGTGTTTAAGTGTGGAAATGATAATGATTTATTATTATTATTATTAGTTGATTTATAAAATGTTAAATGTGGTACTTTCATTGATGTTTAATTTAAATGCTTCACTAGAAATGATATGGCCCAAAAAGGGGGTGGAGTTTGGCCCATAAAAACCAAGGCCAAACCAAAAACCAGTACTTGTTAATTTGTTAACCAAGTCAAAGAGTGCAACGGTGGTGCCTCAGCAAAACCTTTCAGCCGGTATATAGTGGATATTCTGTTTAAGTATTTTCTGGTTTGTTTTCCCTTTTTGTTGTTTCTTTGATACTTTTAGAATTAGTTTTCTTTGGTTATTTTGTGGCACTTATATATATTTTTTCCACTGTGGATTATTCTTTTGGACACTGTCAATAAATTACATCTTAAGTTAATAGCTTCGACGAGTGCGCCATCCTTTTTTACATCCCTTACGAACTTACCCTTATCCCCGAAGGCGAGCTGGTTTGCTCGTCTTCATCACACACAGACTCAAAACAACAGAGGTTAGTTTAAGTTGGTTTATTTGAATCGGCAGGACACAAGGCAGATTACGGGTGCAATGCAGTGAGTTGGAATCTTGAGTGATCTTCGCTTAGTGCAGGGTAGTGGAATGCAGGTTCTCTTGACGGTGACCAGGAAGTGTGGAGATGAGTCTTGGAAGCGTAGATCGTAGGAAGCGCAGGAATAGGTATTCATAGGAAATGCTCATGAAGCGAGGGTTGAGTCCGTGTAACTCTTGATGAGACCAGACGCTGACTGAGGGGTGCGTGCATGTTATATAGTGCAGGGATGATTGGAAACAGGTGCTAGTATTCTGGTGATGCAGAGCGTGTGGGCGGAGTGTAGGGGGAGCCTGGTGCCGGGGGCGTGGCCGAGTCCGTTGCAGTAGCTTTTTTTAAGATATCGATTTTATTTATATTTATTCAAAATGCCAGACTGGATAACAAAGCTTAAACTGTTTACCTTTAACAAACTTCTCTTAAACATTAGTCATAGACTTAGTGTCTGCAGTCTTTGACATGGAATTAAACCTTCCTTGTGCGTTCCTAGGATTGCAGAAAGTTACTCTCCTGTACAGTACAGCTGAATAACATCAACACTGACAATTACCGACGAAGTCCAGGGATAACATGAGGGTTTAAGTACATGAGGAAATGGGAATCAGCTGACACGGTAATTAACTAACAAGACAGGAGGGGGAAGGATCTGGAAGACACAGAGGAACCCGGATGTGACAGACGCGACAGGACTGTGACAGAACGCCCTCTCCCACAAGGCGTGACCTCACACCGTATGAGACACACCTTGAGGAGGGAAGGAAGGGGGAACAGGAGGAGGACAAGACAGACCAGACAACTGATAAGACATGGGTGGGAGGGTGGTCACCCTGGAGACCAGGGTTACAGAGTCATGGAGGTCTCCAGGGTGGTACCGGGGTCATGGGGACCCAGGGTGGTGCCGGGGGAACAGGGCGCCAGGGTGGTGCAGTAGTCCAGGGCGGCGCCGGGGGAACAGGGTGCCAGGGTGGCAGAGTAGTCCTGGGCAGCGCCGGGGGAACAGGGCGCCAGGGTGTCGGGCTAGTCCAGGGTGGCGCACCGCCTCCGTCCCCGTTGCACTGCCTCCGCCTCCGTTGCCCCACCCACCCTCAAAGGGCAATGTGCATTTAGAGCCTCAGTTAACTTCTGTTCTTTGGCTTGTGTTGAAGTTTTGTCCTGATATTTGTCTCTGATGTTTCCAAGCCTCCCTGTTTTTATTATAATGTTATGCCAGTACGTGACAGAACACAAAACTATAAAAAAGAAAGGTATAGAAATTGCAGAGGAGAGAGCTGTGTCAACAATATTTTTCATATATTTATTGTCACGGCTCTGTCATTCTAGTTTGGTCTCTTCAAGTGTCTGTTGACAGAGCCCTGACGCTGCCCCTTTGTGTCTTGTGATTGTGAAACCCTGCCCTCTTGTTACCTTGTTTCCCTTGAGTGTTGTCAGCTGTTCTCAGCTTGTTACCTTTCCTCATATGTCCCTATTTAATCCCGGTGTGTTTGCTGTCCTGTGTGGTGTCGTTGTCATTCCTGGATGTTCTGTGGTGTGTTCCAGAGCTGTGCTCCCTGCCTTGCCTTCCGGTTTGTTTGTGTTTATGTCAAGGATCCTGTTATCCTGTTATCCTGTTTAGTTAATTTTTCCCCCTCGTGGGTTGTTCTTTTGTGTATGTTTATTTATTGTTATTAAATCCTTCACCTCTGCATTTGAGTCCTCCGTTAAGTGTATCCGTGACATTTATAAGCCTGTTCTATTGCAGATGCACATATGTTATGTACTGTCACTGATGGGGATGAAGAGAAGCATAGAAAGTAAAAAGGGCTTTATTAAGCAAAATACAAACAAAACCACCCTGTGTGGGAAAAAATGACATGAAAATACAACGGCGATCCAGCACGTGACAGCAAACACAGGGAGAATAAATAGGGAACAGACAAGGCAGTAAATGAGGGAGGACAGGTGGGGCAAATCAACCAATAACGGGGAAACAAGACAGGTGGGGTTACACAATAGACAGAAATGCACATGACACAAGAAGCACACGTGACAAGCCATGTGTTCAAACAAAACATGACATGAACACACAATCAATGAGAACCAGTGTTGTGGAAAGTTACTTTGAAAAGTAATGCATTATGATATTGTTTCACTGTCTTTAATGTGTAACTTTTTCTCTTATCTGGGCTGGGCTTGTTTGTTTGAATATTTTTCTTTAAAGAAAAAAGTTGTATTTTTCCGCACATATAAAGGCACTTGCACACCAATATTTAAATAATAAGGCTGAAGGAAATACAAATTCCCATGTGTAGAGTTCAAACAAAACTTTCAGCATTTGCTATTGTAGATCGCAGAAGAAGAAACTTTAACTCTTCACCAACAATACTGCATTTCGTTGCCTTGTACTTGTGTAATGACAATAAAGTTGAATCTAATCTAATCTAATCTAATCTAATAAGCGTCGCCATTGGTCCACTGGTTCTAGATTGACAGCTCTCCTCCAGCCAATCAGTGAAAGAGGGGAGATGACGTCACTCCGGTGCGATTCTTGTTATTAACTCATACATACTTTTAAAGTAAAGTGCACAATCTTAAGAGAAACACAATCTTTAGGAAACATAGTAGTTGGAGACAGATATGTTATAAACCATCTGCTTTATTCTTTCCACATGACAGTGAAATCTCCAGATCACAGCTCTTTTAAGCACAGTGATTATTGTATTTCTGACGCTACAACAGCAGGGTTCAGTTACTTTTGTTTTCTATATTCGTCACATTCAGCATAAAATGGCAATAACTCTAAAACAACTTGCTCAAAAAAAAAAAAAAAACTCAATGTAAACTTATGTATACGTATGTAATAATGTTTCACAAGCTTCTTTTTATTTTTATTTTCGCTCAATATAATAAGCAGTGGCCCGCGAAAAGCGTCTGAATGTGAGTTACTCGGGGAAAGCTCGGACCGTGAGAAAAGTGCAAGTCTTATTCGCTTTGTGCTATAATTTAAGTGTGCGTAGGCATGAAACCACGGCCAGAAATTAAAAGAGAAATGATATTGTAGTGGGTACAAAATGTGAGTGTGAGAGTGTTTTCAATTACAAAATGTGAGTGTAAGAGTATTTTCAATTAATGAAAATTATAATTACTGTGTACATTACTCATCCTATAGGATGAATGGTGATTGACTACTTTGGCCTAGTTTTCTGAGCAACTGGTTGTTCGATTGATTTTCCTCTCCTGTATCGTTCACCTGAAGGGGGAGGGGCGCGCTGCACACTTAATACAGAGACTCTGGTGAAGCAGCAGCAGCGTCCCCGTGTCCTGTTTATTCATTTCTAAACTATTTCCCCCTCATCAGGCGGTGAGGGTACAACATTTTGGAGGCCCCAGTGAGGAAGGATGGTCCCGGGTCCTGCTGATCAATGTAGTGCCCTATGACGACATCCCACCTTGCAACCACAACCACAGTGATAGGAGGTCAGCGGTGTGCAGTAGTCTCACAACCGGATGGGCAGAAGTGCGAGTAATCTGAGGTTCCTTACTCTAACCAGGAGAAGCTACAAGTTCTTCCCAACCAAGTAGACATTCTGCTTTACACTGACACTGACCATTTATTTCGCAACCAACATGGACATGCTAGAGGACCTGAAACTTGAAGTAGTTGGGACACTTTATACACTGAGTAGTGATCAGTTGACTGCAGTGTGTGACTTTCTAGATATTGTTGGTACTGGAATTGAGAATGTTCTGGGGAAAAGTCGTTCATTTCTAATTGCACACATTGTGAAGTATATTGAGAGAGATGAGGTACAGGAACTTGAGGACCAAGGTATGTCGTTCCTCCTTAACCTGAAAGACAAAATTGTTGAAATTCAATTACCACTTGAAACTCAGCCTGCAATACAGATTTCTGTAGAGCCAAAACAATCAGTTCAGGTCTTAGAACAGGAAAGGCTGCAAAAACAGATTGATGCATTGCAGTTAGCTCTACAATTATCATTACAGCAAACACAAAGTGAAACAAAACATGAAGTGACAGTGAGCCAAACAAACCAGAATAGTAGTCCAGCAAAAGACCTCAACCAACCATTTGTATGGCAAAGAGAGTTTAAAATATCTGGCCAAATCGGAGAACCAGGACAAAAAGATAAACTTAGTTTCTCTAGCCTGGCTCATCAGATTGAGAATGGAATAAAGAAAAATGTACCTGAACACGAAATAGTCCATGCAGTAATCAAAGCAATTGTACCTGGAATGCAACTACGCAGTTACTTAGAGGGCAAAGGCAATTTACCATTACCTACCTTGAGAAGAATTCTTCGCTCACATTACCAGGAGAGGGGCGCAACCGAACTGTACAAACAACTCATGTCAGAGGCCCAAGACAATAAAGAAACCCCTCAGAACTTTCTCATTCGTGCATTAGATTTGAGGCAGAAAATTCTTTTTGCATCACAGGAAGCTGAGTCTAGCCTCAAGTACGATCCTATTCTGGTGCAAAATATGTTTCTCCACACAGTGCTTACCGGCCTGCAAAACGACTACATCAGAGGTGACCTCAAGCCATACCTGCAACAAACAGACGTGAGTGATGAACTGTTGTTAGAGAAATTGAACATTGCATGCATGACTGAGGCAGAGAGACAAAGTAAAAAGAAAACTGCAGTCCAACATCGGCCGATGGTGCACTCAGTTGAATGCACTGATGTTCCAGCACCTACAGAGAAGAAAGGGAAAACGTTACCTCAGGAAAATAAGAATAAACACAGTTCTGACTTGCTAAATGAAATCAGAGAAATCAAATCAGATATGGCACTATTAAAGAACCTTAGTGCTGAAGTGTCACAAATCAGAGAGTCGATTCAACTGCCTCAAGCCAGTGCAACACAGAATTTGTCCACACCTGGTTTACAAAACAACATGCCAGCAAATCTGATTGATTATTCATCTCCTGTGTGTTGGCCAAAATACAGCCTGGGACAGAGAGGAAGGACTGCTCAATTTCAACAAGGATTTGCTCCTCAACGTCATTTCATGCAGCCCAGGAGTCGTCCTAGGAGGTGTTTAAACTGCCAGCAGAGTGAAACCGATATGTATTGTACACACTGTTACAGATGTGGAAGCAGTGAGCATTTCCTGGCCGGTTGCAGAGTAAGATCCCCAAACTTAGCCAGAGATGGTAATTTAAACGAGGGAGGGTTGCTTCCATGGGACAGGAAGTGACCTACCAATTATTAAAGTCCCACCAACAGTGCTTGTGTTGTGGCGTGAAGGGGGATTCCCATGATTTCAGACTGTGTACATCATGCCACAAGGCCCTTTACTGCTCTAAGTTATGTCAGGCTCGTCACTGGAGTGAACACAAGAAAGACTGTAAGCAGAATGGATACAAAGATGTGAAAGAATTAAGATTCAAAACGAGAACTAATTCAAACAAAACTTTGAGTGTGGCTGCTTTAGTGGGAAAACAGTGTCTCATTGATTGTTATATCCATGGAGTAAAAACAACAGCATTGTGGGACACAGGTTCTCAAGTTTGTATCATTGATGAGTGGTGGAAAAATAATGTATTACCTGATGTGAAGCTGAGGCTTATCTCAGAGATAATTGATGCATCTGACACACTCCAGATAGTTGCAGCAAATGGACAAGATATCCCTTATGTTGGATGGATAGAAGTTACCTTTCGGTTGCCAGGAGAAAACAGTGACAGCAGAGATCTTGTCATCCCCATTCTAGTGACAAAGGGAAAACACCTCTTGCATCCTATCATTGGTTTCAATGCTATTGAGCTTATAGTGATCAATAGGACAGGTGAAAGTGCTGATCCAACATGTGGGGAACAGTTGAAGAGAATAGTGAAGATGACTTTCCCGAGATTAGAGACAAACCACATTCAAGCTTTTATAGAACTTGTAAAGGCAGAAAAGTCAAATGAATATGTGGTGAGAACTTCCAGAGAAACGGTATTAATACCCAAGCGTACTTCTCTGCAGGTTGAGTGCCGAATAAAGATGAGCCCACCGAAGGAGGACACCACTTTGATGTTTGAACCTGATGTTGATCCCAAATCGGCCGAAGGGCTAGAGTTCCAGGAGACTCTTGTGCAGGTGAAGAGGGGTGCCCCACCGTACATTGTACTTGATGCTCAAAACCCAACGGATCATGACATTGTCCTGTGTGGCAAAACAGTCATTGGAACAGCACATGGTGTACAAGCTGTTTATCCATCTATGTCATTTGATCAGTCAAGTCAGTCCATACCTGCATCAGTAACTTCCATCCAAACAAGCAGCGTTGAGTCTACCAGTGATGCTTGGGACCCGCCAGTGGATTTGAGTCATCTGAGTCAGCCTGAAAAAGAAATTGTACGCAAAATGTTACGAGAGGAATGTTTGTCATTCTCCAAATCAGATGATGACATCGGATGCATAGAAAATCTAACACTGGAAATATCTCTAAAAGACACAATTCCTGTTGCACGCTCGTACATCTCTGTACCGAAGCCGCTTTATAAGGAAGTAAAAGATTACCTTCATGACCTGATCGCTCAAGGCTGGATATCAAAATCAACATCATCGTATGCATCACCTGTTGTCTGTGTTAGGAAAAAAGATGGAAGCCTGCGCCTTTGTGTGGATTACAGGGAGCTGAATAAGAAGACCCATCCTGATCGTCAGCCAATTCCCCGGGTACAAGATATTCTCGACAACCTGGGTGGGAATTCATGGTTTTCACTATTAGATCAGGGCAAAGCATATCATCAAGGGTTTATGGCGAAGGAGAGTAGACCCCTGACCGCATTCGTAACTCCATGGGGGTTATATGAGTGGATACGAATTCCTTTTGGCTTGATGAATGCTCCAGCTGCCTTTCAAAGGTGTATGGAGGAATGCTTGGAGAGTTTGAGAGACCGTATATGTGTGCCGTACCTAGATGATGTCTTAGTATACAGCAAGTCTTTTGAAGACCACGTCCACCATGTGCGGGAGGTACTGCAGCAGCTTAGACGGTATGGAATTAAACTTAAACCGAGTAAATGTGGAATGTTCAGAAAGGAAATCCGCTATCTTGGAAGAATTGTTTCTGCCGAAGGCAGCAAAGTAGACCCAGCTGATACAGAGGCTGTGCGAGCATGGAAGGAAAAGAGACCAAGCACTGTCGGACAGTTACGAACTGTGATGGGCCTATTAAGCTACTACCGGCAATATATTAAAGATTTTTC